>JARHVA010000068.1:3657500-3942500 GCA_037957365.1 Torreya grandis
TGGTTGTGAAAATGATAAGACCTTTTGATAATAAGCCAATTGACATGGATCCAGATGATGTAATTGCATCTATAGTGTTAGCAACAATTGAGACTATTTATAGACGAGTAAAAATTGATAGTTTAGACAACCTGACTTACCAAAAACATATTGTTGATGCAAGGGGAGTAGCCTAAAGTTCCATGTCATAGTAAAAAATCTTAAGAGAAGAGTGGGGCCTAAAACCCTAATTTTTATGCACTTTTACTTTTTGGATTAACAATTAAAATCCTCTCAAGAGTGAGTATATTGATGGAATTTGATAGTACTATGCAACCTTGTCAGTTTTAGGATTTAAGATGTTACACTTAGGTGTTTTTGTCATTTTATTCTTTCTTACATGGTCTTGAGTTGAAACTATTTGTTTTTCATACCATGTCTAAAATGAGTCTTGTTTATACATCACTCCTTTGTTTAGGGAGGTGTTACATCTCCCATTTGAGATCACACCTTTGCCTTAGTCTTTGGATAAACTTTTGTGTCTGTGCCACATGTTTAAAATGGGTGTCGTTTACACTTCCCAATTTATTTACAGTAGTGTGCCTTAGATTCTTGAAACATACATTTCTCATACCTTTAAAGCAATATAACATCATTGTACTAATCAAAATCATTTCAAAGACTTGTTACCTTGTGTCCCAAATTCCAATTTTGAAACCAAAGTTGCATATGCCTTTTGGATCTATACCTAGTGTCATTATGTTGTTCATTGTTGTCTGTTTTAAGAAGTATAGTCTTATAAGTTGAGTTTGGAATTAGCCTTGACAAGTTAAAATCCAAACATTGATCTGTTTCCTCATGTAATTTTGGCCTAGACATTGATCTTTCACTTTTGAGTTGTGTAACTTAGGCTAATTCTTTATTCAATTTGAAAACTATTTATGTGTCTAAATTTGGGGAGATAGTCTATCTTCCATATGCCTATTGTTTCATGTCTTTTTCAAAGTAATCAAGTAGTTGTATAAATCCAAATCCTTGGTTTTTTCCAAAGTGTTTAAATTTTTTTAGATTAACTCTCTTGTATTTTAGACCTCATTTTGTTTGAAGTCTAGCTTTTGTACCTTTTTTAAAAGACCTAGCAATGCCTATTTTGAGTCTAGATTTTGTGCTTTGTTTTCCAAAAAACCTACCAACTTTTGTTTATTTAGACCTAGTTAGACTTATTTGAAACACTTTGTACCTAAGTTTGAAATTTTAGTTTTTATTCATCCACTTGACCATTTGTTTAAGACATTTGATGCTCGATTGTTTTGTACCACATTTTACCACAGACCTTTTAGAGAAATAACTCTACTTTTCAACCAAGTTAGATCAAGTTCAAACCATTTGTCCTTTTGGATATTGTTTTTGAGAGTTTGTGTAATTATAATCCTTTTTTAGTGAAACATTCATCATTGATTTGAATATGTCTTGCTATACTCATAACACAACCATGTACAATCTAGGATATGATAATGTGGTTGCACAAGATGAATTTGTTTACAGTGACAATGTAGTTCGTGAGATGGATCCTTATATTCCTTACACTACTCAATATGGAGAATAAATTCAAGATCCTCTAGCCCATTATTTGGTCAACATGCCTCCTTATTCAGATCTTGACCAGGAATAAACAACATAGTACCTTACTAGCGTACCATCAGTTGTAGACCAAGTTCAACAAAAAGTATACTATGTTACTATGCCACCAAAATATGATCTTTATTTTTTTGATTGTTACTTTCTTGCAAATAAGGATGAAGTTTTAATCAGAGTCACAGAGGTAGGGGCCAATTTTCCCACATACTTCCACCAAAAAAATTGCCTAGTCTAATTAGAGTGCCTTTAACTATACCTTATAACCAAAACATCGAACAAGCATCTCCTAGCAATCTTCAAGCAGTCATGTCGATGTCATACCAAAACCCCAATATGATTATCATAGAAAAATGCCTCATGGAAGACCTTTTATACAAATGCAGATAACATATCAAATCTATTTAAACTTAGCGCACAATTTTAATAACATGGCCATGTCAAACACTCCCCTCATAGAGCTAGCTCCTTTAATGGGAGTATTAATCAAATTGATAAGCCAATATAATTCAGGTATAGATCCATTCATGCAAATCACTTTAGTTAGAGATATGTTTAATGCCCCAACTATTGAAGAAGTGTCTACTATTTCTATATAGACAAATGTGTCAAACATAGTGGATAACACGTAAGCATCATCCAATCTAAGCCAAAGTGGTTTAAATGAATAAAATATTAGTCCACAACAAATGCCTTTAGTAAAGACCATGAGTTGTTCACAATTGTAGGGGGCAGTAAATCCTACATCCCAATCACAACAAGCTACCTCTAATCTTTAACCCATTGCTTCATCAAGCATGCAATCGTAAAGATTAAGTAGTCAAATGCAAACTAGTGCTTTACCTCAATAAAACATGATAAATTTTACTCTACCATAATAGGTAATGACTAACATTCGACAAAAATAAGCATAATCTACTATACCAATGCAATAGAGGCTAAACATTCTAACACCTCAGCAGGGGTCAACCAATGTTCCACTTCGTTAGGTAGTGACAAATACACCTCAAAATGTTATAGACCAACATACTATTATAATCATAAATTTTGTCCAATAAAAAATATTTGTCCATTGGTTAATGATAAATGCAAAACACTTTATAATCATCTTCTTTATGACAAGTGTTCATGCAACCAAGAGGTATTACTATCTAACAAGTACCAATAAGGTAATAATTGTCTTTTACACAGAATGTGCCATAGATCTAATAATAAAGCCTTGAGCCACAATTTCCCCTTATTCAATTTATTTTGACTAGTCAACACGTCCCTACTCATCCTTGAAAGATACGATACTTTTACCAGAGCCATATCCTTCCATCACAACCAAAATTACCTCAAAATTAGGCCTATATATTGAATCCAAACTAGAATATCGCACCACACCATATGCAATTTGAATAATCACATCCTAATCCATAAATGCATAGTAAACCATGCCTCTATTATACCTTGGTTAAGGTAATCCACTTTTGACCATTCATCCTCCACCTCAAGCCAATGTTCCATCTAGTTTCTTGGCACAAGAACTATAACAAATGAAGGATGCAATTACCACTATCCAAGCTAGGAAATAGACCAAGAAGTTTAAGTTGGATTATATGTGTTCCTACCCATTGAAGATGGAGTATCTACAAATACCATTTCCTCCAAGGTATGAACCACTAAAGTTTGATAAGTACAAGGGTAAAGTAAATCCTAAGGCCCATTTAACCATTTTTTTATTGCTTATCAGCCAATAGCTTATAGTGACATATACCTCCTACTTTTGTTTCCCCAAAGTCTAGTAGGATAGGCTTTGGAATGGTTCTTGAAATTACCAAAGAACTTAGTATCTAATTTTGATGACCTTTTAGATAAAATTGTGCAACATTTCTCCTACAATCTTGAAAATGATATTTCATTGGTAGATTTGACTCAGGGCAAAAAAAAAGTTGTTGAAAGCTTTGCAAGTTATCTAAAGATATAGAGAGCACTTACCAATCATTTCACCCATAGCTTACTTGATAAACAATTAGCCATTATGCTTACTAAAAATTTGCATAGTGAGATATTATATCATCTGGAGATGCAATGTGCACATAATTTCAAAGATATCATTGACAACGGCTTATTGATTGAAAATGACCTTATTAATAAATAGATTATTAAGTTAACCTTGTCGAATCAAAATTAGTACCAAAACCAAGGAAATGGATAAAATCAAATCCAAAATCAAGTCCAAGCACAAACATTGACACCAGCCTAAATTAATAACTATGAAAATTCCAAGTAATTCAATCGTAACAAGAACATTGTTGGAAATGTATTAACTAAATCACATCATGTCCAAATGGTGCAAACACTGTCTGTTATACCAATGTCATAAATGCAAATTACTCCTCACTAAAAACCTATTCAACAAATGTAGCCTTCATACCAGTCTATATCAGCACAACAAATGCAATAACCATTGCCTTTACAAACCCCTCCTCCAAGGAGAAATGTGCCTACTCATAAAGTCTTTAGTCATCTTGGAGAACCCATAGAAGTTGTGTTTTGAAAACTATCTACACTAATCTAATTAGTTGGCTAATGTTGAAGCATTACCCTAAGGGTATTCCTTATCCAAACTGATATAGATAAAATGACTTTTGTGAATACCACTGGGTTCACAGATATAATTTATGCCATTGTGTAAAAATCAAACATATTATTGAAAATATTATGGAAAACAGGGATATTACATTAGATAATAGAGCTTCTAAATCTAATTAAAACTTAGGTATCTACCAAAACCCTTTTCTATAACATAACAACAAAAATAATAACAATAACCAACAACAGTAACAAAGGCTAGAACAATAATAACAACAACGTCAATCGAATGGATTAAACCAAGACTAAAATGATTCCAACACCGAACAGAGTTACCACGTAGTTTCACGACTACAACAAAGTTATAGGTCATATTATGGGAGGTCAAGTTTCCACCATCACCATTAATCCAAGACCAAGTGCTAACATAACAAGACCATTACTAACCAATTACAATCAACCCACCCATGCCAATGATCTTTCCTTGACCTGAGACTGTATACATGCATAATAACAAGTAGGGATTACTAATTTTGGACTTTATACCAATAAATTATCTTTTCCCTATGACCACATACAAGTGCACCAATAATCGAGACTTATATTATTTGGCCCACCTCTACCATCATTTTCTAGAAATAATGGTCCTATATCTAATCCTAATTATGCAATCATAACTCGATAGTCAAAGATTACCATTCCTAGCTTGTAACCATCTGCCACCGAAACCATCCAACCCACCATTCTGGATAGGAACAAGCCATATAACATTATGAAGGAAAAGACATTTGATATTGTGGAACAACTTCAGAAAACACCCACACAAATCTCCATTTTGGATTTGTTACGTGCATCTACCATCCACAAGAACATATTAACAAAATTCTTAGGCCAATCCCAAGTTCCAAATGACATAAGCCCAGACAAATTCCAATATTTGGTTGGACATTTATCTCTAGGCCAATAGTTGAAATTTGACCAAAGTGATATGTCATCCCTTGGCCCTTTCCATAACAATTTGTTGTACATTGAAGTTGTCATTACATGATATAAAGTCAAATGTTTCTTCATAGATAATGGATCAGGGTTGAATATTATGTCTTTAAAGCTCATCAAGCATATCAGATATAAAAAAAATGATCTACAACCAAAGATAATCACTATTAAGGCCTTTGATAATGAAGAGTGAGAATCACAAGGTACCATTAGCTTGTCAGTTATTGTTGGGCCCTTGACCCATGATACACTTTGCCATGTGTAGACCTTGAACTATCTTATAATTTGATTTTAAAAAGGCTTTAGATACATGAAATTTATGTAATCCCATCAATATTTCACCAGTGTCTCAAGTTATCCCATTCAGGTATGGAGGTCACTATCAATAGAGATTTGTAGCCCTATTAACATTGTAAACATTTGGAAGCTAAGTACGAAAGCTATAACTAGCATTTTGTCCTAGATCTGGTTCCTATGAAGGACAAGGGGAAATAGATATTTTTTGACTTTCTAGAGGCCAATTGCATAGACCCATATAGTCTTGATTCATCTTCCCATATGCCACCACCTGAATTATCTAATCATTTTACCATCTCAACTAATGGCCTAGGAGAATATTTAACCCATGACACATTTCACATTTCCAAGCTTCCATAGAACCCCAAGTCCTATGGAAGACCTAAAGCCAAGTCACCTTGCATGGGATGGAAATGAAAAAGAAATAACAAACTTCATAGTCTAACTCCTATCATTTTCACACTAGCTACTGGCTAAGAACAAGACCCACTTACCAATGATGAAACCTAGTTATACAATAATAAACTAGTTGATTATTACAAAAATGATAAATACCCCATTATTAATAGGATAATGGAGAATCAAGCCTATAAAGGAGGAGGCCTTGGTATAAATCATCAGGGAACACTTGAGCCAATCTCTATAACACAATATAAAGGAACCTATGGTGTTGGATTTAAACTGCTTGGGGGTGGCTCCACGTATCTTATTCATGTTCTGACTCCAATGACTAGTGATGATGATGTTGACAGTGAAGTAGAGTTTGATCATAGCCTTTATGAAGACCTTGATAATACCAATTTATTTGACACCCATGTTATTTGTACCCTTACCCCAACTATTCGTAATGATCTGCTTCCTCTATATCATGCTCAAATTATACCCTGGGTCTAACAAAAATCCATAGTGCCTGTAGATGAGTTTGAGAATGATGATCCCTTTTACGATTTTTTAGGCCTAAGAGAAAATGTTCCATTAGGAGACCACAAATAAGGGTTATAAATCAAACTAGATATTGTAGCCTATTTTGGAGAATGAGTGAACACTCTTAGAGATAAATAATTAAATAAAACATTGAGGTCCCAAAGTGAAAACCTCTTTGAGGCACTTTTGGACCAGGGTAAAAGTCAAGAGAAAGGCCAATCTAGTGGTGAAAACCAATTTCAAGCACCATTATATGGGGATGTTCACATTTCCCCTAATGAAGCTCAAGAGACCACCAATGATGAACTTGTTTTTGGGTCCAAGTTCAGTTCTGAAAAATAACATGCCTTTGATCGAATCATACAAGAGTTTCCAACTATGTTTGGAACTTGGCCATCCCTACCATTGAGAGATTTTGACTCATCTTGCTTAGGAGAACTTGAAGATCCAATCCAAATAGAGGACTTTGCCATTGCAAGCCAATTCAAATCATTGCCAACCATTTTGGAGGATGGTTTGAATCTCCTTGTAGAAGACACTACGAAAGTTAACATCAAGACTCCAGATGACCTGAAATGGATCAAATTAGGCATGTCTCTCACTGAGGAGGAATGTGAAGTTTTTATAGCCCTTATGAGTGAATTTTTTGACATATTTGCTTGGGCCTATTCTAACATACCAGGTTTGGACCCTGTCTTAGTTGTACACCACCTTATTCTACATCCTGATGCCAAGCCAATGAAACAAAAATTGTGCAAGATGCATCCTCGCATTAATGTATTAGTAGAGAAAGAGTTGGAAAAACTCTTAGAAGCAATATGTATTCGACTTATTGACTACTCAAAGTGGATCTTGAATGTTGTGTCAGTCACCAAATAGACAGAAGGAATCAAAATTTACACTAATTTTAGAGATATAAATAAGGCTTGACCCAAGGATGACTTTCCCCTATCAAAAATTGACATGATAGTTGACTCCATAATGGGGTACTAAAAATAGATCCTTAGATTTGATGCCTAAATAATGTTGAAGTGAGTGGACAAGAACCCATTATAGAGCCTGGAGTAATTCTTGCAGAGTGTTGGTGTCTTAGCTGTTATCCATGCTTACATAATTTGTTTGAATTAGCCAAACCACATAGTTATATGATTATGAAGAATGTTATCCATGCTTACATAATTTGTTTGAATTAGCCAAAGCACATAGTTATATGATTTAGATTCATAGTTGTACAATGATTGAAAAGATGAAGTCCATTATAAATGTGAAAGACAAACATCTTACCGGAAAAAAAACTTGAATCAAGTGCAAACAATTCTTAATGATCAGTTGAACAAAATAACCACTCCATTGTATCTTCTTACCTTTGCATTTACTCCAAAATACCACAGCTCTAACATCCTTTTTTTAACTCAAGGATATTGAAGTTAGTAATGGATATAAGGTGACATTAGCGAGACTCTTCCTTGATCAAGATATAGATGACACACTTGTAGGCAAGTTTGGGAATTCCATAGCCTCCACAAGTCAGATTCTTCACACTCTTAGAGACAAGTATTAAGATTCTTGTATGTGGTCATACCTCCATGGCCAAATATCCATGTGGAAAAAATACAATGACATATCATAAATCACATGCTACTCTCAATCTCAAGATTTAGTGGTCATGGTGGCCTTGACAATGGATACATTAAATGTTTATATGTAATGGACCTAGAATAGGCCCCAGTTGTGTGATTACTCTCCATGTATGATAGATCACTTTGACCTAATAAATGCCCTCTTTATTTATAAGGAGAAGCCTTGAGAAAATTTAGAAAAAACCTAACTACTTTAACCTATTCAAAAATAAGAGTCCTTATTGACTTAGGACTTCCTATTTTTTACATGTAATTACATATGAAAAAAGTACATGTAAAAATATCCAAAGTTGTTTCAAAAGTACATTTGAAAAATGAAAAATAAACTAAGGGAAAAAACTAATTCAATTTGTATCACCATATTTCTTCATGTGAGAATCATACATACTGATGGATGGATTTTTAGGGTACATCCAGATCTAGATTACACCAAAAGACCACCATAAAATAATGTTCACCACTCTATGGGGAACATTTTGTTATCAGGTTTTGCCATTTGGTCTCAAGAATGTTGGGGCCACATAACAAAGAGCCATGACCATCGTATTTCATGATATGATGCATGACATTGTTGAAGACTATGTCAATGACATATTGGGTAAATCAAAGACCACTGTCAATCAACCAATCATACTGTGAAAAATATTTGAGAGGCTTTATGAATATTAAGTCAGATTTAATCATAAAAAGTGCATTTTGGTGTTACTTTAGGCAAACTATTAGGCTTCATCATCTCTCGTAAAGGCATTGAAGTTGATCCAACCAAAGTACAAGCCATTACATAAATGCCACTAGCTTCTAATTTGAAGCAACTCTATAGCTTGTAGGGTAAGATTCAATCTATCAAGCAATTCATTTCATAATTAGCTAAAAAATGCCATATATTTACACACTTGTTGAAGAAGGGTGTCACATTTCATTGGGATGATGAATGTAGAAAGCTGTTCAACACCTCAAGTACTATCTTGCCAATTATCTTATTTTTTTACCACCAATACTAGGGAATCCATTCCTAATTTATTTTTTTGCAACCAAGAAAGTCTTGGGGATACTAATAGCTCAGCATGATGATAATGAAAAAGAACATGTCTTTTACTATCTAAGCCATACACTGGTCTTGTATGAACATAATTATACACCCATAGAAAAAGCCTATTTAACTATGGTCTTTACAGCCCAAAAGCTATGACATGACATGATTAACAACAAGACCATAATTATTTCCAAAGTAGATCCACTCAAGTATATACTATCCAAGATAATTTTACAAGGCCACATGGCTAAATAAATCATTCTCCTAAGAGATTTTAAGATATAATACATCAACTAGAAGGTTATCAAGGTATAATTACTTGTAAATCAGCTTGTTAAAGCTCCCCTTGCAGATACTAAACCACTCACTTTCCAATTCCCAGATGAGTCCATTATGATCATCATTGAAACACCTCTTGAGGAGCAATATTAGAAGCTATATTTTGATGGATCATTCACATCACATGGATTGGGGGCAGGCCTATTGTTTATTATACCATAGGGAGATCTTATCCATAAATCATTTTGTATTAGTCTTCATTGTACTAACAACATGTTTGAATATGAAGCACTTATTGCAGGGCTTTATTAGACCATAAAATATAATATTCAACATCTCAAGGTTTATGGTGATTCTCAATTAATCATCAATTAGGATACATATCACTTTCAGACCAAAGATGACAAGCTGGTGCCATACATGGTCATGATTAACACTTTCAAAAAGTAGATTACCAATGTATTCAAACACATACTAAGGGCTAGTAACAAAATAACAAATGTCATGGCCACCATTGGCTCTTTGATCCATCATACTAACAAGGAAAAAGAATACCAATTCCTCATTGAAAATCTTCTAGAGCCAGCTCATGAACCTTTAACCATTGCAATGATTTGTGATATTGTTGGTCCCAACTCTATCTGGTATTCTGACCTTTTTAAGTACCTTCATAACCAGATTATTCCACCTGACCTATAATGCAAACAACAAAAGGCCTTTACCCACCAAGCCTCATGATATACCTTACTGGTATTGACCCTTTACCACCATAGTTTTGATAGAACTCTACTTCATTTATTAATTTTGATAGAAATAACATTAGCATTATGAGAAGTTCAGGAAGGAGTATGTGGATCCCATACTATCAGGTCCATCCTATCCAAAAAGATCCTATGTATCAGGTATTATTGGCCAACTATGAATCTAGATCCAACTGCTTATGTCAAAAGGTACAACAAATGTTAAAGGCATGCTAATCTAATTCACGCCCCAACCAAAACATTAAAACCAATGCTTACACCATGGACATTTGCTACTTGGGGCCTCAATCTCATTAGGAAGATAAACCCTACATCATCTGATGGCCATAAACATATTCTTACTGCTATTAAATGTTTCACTAAGGGGGTTGAAGTTATACCCCTCACTTACATGACTGAAAAATAGATTTCCAAGTTCATCTTCAAACTTCTCATATGTCTCTATAGTATCCCATCCAACATTATATTTGATAATCTCAGATCATTTAAAAATAAGGATGTCAAAATCTTGTGCCGAGTACAACATTACTCAACATTTTTCTACCACATATTACCCACAAGGTGATGGTCAGGCTGAAGCATCCAAAAAAACCATTGTCAACATCCTTAAAAAAATTGTCCATGATGTTGGCCATGATCGACACCTCCAAATATTTTTTACCCTCTGGGTATATCACACTAATTATCATACCCCCATAAGAGCCACTCTATATTCCCTAGTTTATGGCACTAAGGCCATTCTTCCCATTGAGGATGAGTTACCTTCTCTGTACATCTCATCGAAGCATGTCCTAGATGACAAAGATTACTAAGTAGCTCACCTATAAGAGCTAGAGTTATGAGATGAAAAATGCATGGTCATTATCAACAACCTTCAAGCATACCAGAGCCAACTCCATGGCCACTATAATCGACAAGTCAAACATAGAGATTTTGAGCTTGGTGATCTTTTGCTCAAAGAAAACCAACATAATACCATAACTAAGAAGAAATACAAGGGCAAGTTCAAACACAATTGGATAGGACCATACATCATTGTTTCAAATTATGGCTTTAGAGCATACAAGTTTGCTACACCAAATTGAGATAAACTTGATGAGCCAATAAATATTATACACCTCAAATTCTACTTATTTTGAGAGACCTGAAGCATTATCTATGAGGTGAATTTATATTGTACCATATTATGATATTCTTTGTAACATACCATATACCATTCTACCGTAGCATCCCTTTTGACCAAATTGTTTTTACCCACCATACCCAACCCTTTTAACTTTGGTTCCATTCCACTGGTTCTTTATGCACCTTCAATGAGAGGATTCAGATCAAGTTAAAGTAGATAATTCAATATTTTAGATAGAGGTTGTATTTTGGACCAATATGATAGTGGTTTGGCAGTTTCATCCTTCATTTCTTGTTTCATTTCATTTTGAGTACTACTGATTATAACCACCTTTGGGAAAATCAGAGTACAACCATCGTGCTACTAATTATAATTTTCTATGGGAAATTAGTGTCATTGACCTATGCCATTGTTTCCTAATTATAACTTCCTATGAAAAAATTAGGAACAACACCCTTTATCATGCCTTGAAGTCCCACCTTGCATTCTTATGTCGTACCATGCCATTTTCCTACTTTGCCTATTTTCTTACAAACTTACTACTAGCTAGTTGGATTTCTCCATTATAAGGTAGAACTATAGTGATTTAAGATCCTAATTGGATTATGAAGGTAGTGATTGATTCATGCTGAGGTCAACTCAGTCACCCTTTAACATGATTTCATCATTTTACGAGCAATTTCTAAGTTTAAATGCTCTTGCCATTTTGTGAGTTGGACCATTTAGTATCTCTTCATTCTCGATTGAGTTGAGTTGATCCAAAAATTCTAAAAACATTTTAAAGAGATCTAGAAAACCGTAAAAAAATCACCACATCAACCATTTCTTTACCTTAAGGATTTTGGGACCCCTTGTTCTTTCACAGGAAACCACTTGTCATTTAGTTTCCCCATCTTTGATGTCTCTATAGATGGAGGAAATATTCATAAAAAAAATATATTCAAAAAAATGCCTTGTTTATTTTTGTACAATGGTAAGCTTAAAAACTTAAGGAAAGATTTGGTTATAAAAACCAACCAATGGGTGAACCAACCCATAATAAACAAAAAATAAAAATATACAAACTAATTACTTTGGATCAAAAAAGATCCCAATAAACTCCCCCTTGATCCAAAGGGGTATAGAAAGACTAAAGTAATGAACTGTGAGTCATCTAAGTAGACTCTATTATAACTACAACTAGTACATCATGTATCCTGGACTGATCACCACCCTGATCATCCCCGCACTGAAGTAGAACAAGATCATGCTCTATCAACTACATGATTCTCACACATAATTTGTCCAACAAATGATTACCCTAGTACTATGTATGACACATCTCAAACTGATGCCCAACAATCACCAACATCTCCCAGGAGCCTTTGCTCAACACTAATAATACTAGCAACTCAATGCTGACTCATACTGCAACCACTGACAACTGATTGAAAACTAATATGCAATATCTTCTCCCCTTATCAAATGATAGGTGAGAAGCTGTGTAATAAATAAACCAAGTATAAATCACTAAAATGCTCCACATTGAAGATCATATTAACACTAAATCTATGAAATCAAAGTACACAAGCCAAAAAATGCTACTACATTAAATCCCAATCTTGAGCCTAAAAGGTCCCATAAGATGGGTGTGTTACCATCTCAAACTATATAGTCATCAATTGCAGAGAAAATAACTTCATAGTCATCTCATCCATTAGAATAATATGTAGAAGAATATGTAGAAGAGGAACTAGAAGAGTGACCAGAGTGATTGGAGTGACTAGTAATGTTTGCTTCTACCTTCTATTGATGTCGAGAGGACCTCCTTTTGGAGGGGCACTCTGTAGAGAGGTATCCTATGCCACCAAAATTATAACATATTCTCTCACGTCCACTGGAACTAGAATAAGAATAGCCACACAAATAAGAATGCTTGTGCTTGTGCTTGTGTCCATGTGAATGTTTGTGCTTCTAAGAACTAGAGTGATGTCTATACTTCAGAGAACCATAATGATGTCTATGCTTTGGAGAACCAAAATGATCCCTATGTCCAAAATGATGCTTATGTCTAGAAGTGTGTTGTAGAGAGTGATTTTGTCTCTAAAAGTGCTTCAAAGAATGATTTCTATTATGCTCATATAATGGATTACCTATTTTGGTATAGTGGGCCTCCTCGATAGGTTTTTCTTTCTTCTTTGTAAACTATCACTCATGTTGAGTAAGCAACTCACAAATGGAATCAAAAGTAAATTTGTTAAGCTTATGACTAAGCTATAACATTATACAAAGCTCATTTATCTAGGGATAAGGCAATTCAAAACAATAGAAATAAGCATTTCATCATCAATTTTTATACCAGTAGTGCCATATTCTTGTTTTAGATTTTTAATTTGTGATACGTATTCTAAAACATATTCATCATCTGTTAGTTTCGTGTTGAGCAATTGTATAAGAAGGTAATATATCTTTATAGGTAGGTTGTTTATCATATAAGTCTTTTAAAGCTTTTCATGTGTTCCAAGTTTTAGATTTGATGGCCTCAATGTGAATTATAACTTGTGCATTGCAAGTTCATTTCAATAAAATAAGGGCACACTTGTCACGTTTATGAAATTTTGCAAGCTTTATGGCATCAGTGGGAAATGTTGGTTGCTTTTCAATTACTTCCCACAAGTCATTAAAGATTAATGTATTTTATATGTTCATTAACCATTCCTTATAATTTTTAGGAGTTAAGCATCCATTTTTAGAAGTTAGGCTCACAATTTTAGCCATGGTACGAAATCAAAAAAATAAGGAATGCTATTAAGGTTTTGCCTTTACCTTCGAAATAGCTTCCGATTACAAGAGATTCTTAGGACTTGTAAAATATTAAACCTTACGTCTCTTATTACACCTTTATATCTACAAAAATTAAGAAAATTCTCTCTTTACAATTCTTCAAACAAAATTAAATAAGGTTTTAAAAAAAGAAACTTTGACCAAAATACAAGTCCCAATTACCTTTCGTTTGATCAAATACTTAACAAAATATTATTTGAAAAATACCTTACATTTAGTTTTAGAATATGGAAAGAGAATATTGTAGATGAACTTTATTTTTGAAAATGTTCACAAAAAAAAACTCATGTGAAATTAAATTCACCCTAGAAAGCATAGTACAAATAATTTGCAGTGCAGGCTTTGAGGAAGGAATATATAAAAAATAATATAAACCTTTGTAGAACAACTGCACCATTAAAATATTATTGGATCACATGAATCAATTATGCAAGGCTTATTCCACAGCTATACAAATCAATTCTCCCACCGTACAAATCAATTGTGCCATATCTTCTACTGCTGGTGCCTGTGAAATATCAAAATAATTTTAGAATGTTTTACAAATCAGATTATCAATGCTACCAAGGGATCTTGAAGAAAATTATGTTGTGAGGATTAATGTAGTTAGAGAAACGTATTTATTATTCTCAACACAAAAATAAAATATCATTGCAGATGTTATAAGGGTGCCATATAGTTCTTAGTAATAAATAATTTATTATGTGAAAATCAAAGAATTTAATCCTTTGAAATAAGTATGCTATGTCTGAGAAAATATTTTTTTAGATTTAATACCTTGAAAATATATTTTCAAACCATTTTTTTAAAATGTGGTAGTTTCAGTTACCATTCTACTTCAGGCTTCCAGTGTCTTCCTCCTTGCTTTGCTGCTCATTCAACAAATTGATGCATCTTTCTCAGGCACTGACTAAACTCTTACTAGACATCCAGGTTCTACTTTTTTGCATGATTCACTTCGAATTCACTGTTGTCTCTCTAATCTATCTGTATGGAAGGGATAGAAACAAATGGAAATAAGCTTAGGAATAGGTAAACACCATACAATTTCAACACTCTCTCTCCTCTTTCAAAATGTGGCTCTGATACCATTGATGGCCCAATAGATGGAGGAAGTATTTAAAAAAAAGTAGATTCAAGAAAATACCTTATTTATTTTTTTACAATGGTAAGCTTAAAAGCTTATGAAAAGAGTTGGTTATAAAAACCAACCAACGGGTGAACCAATCCCTAATAAACAAAAACAAAAATATAACAAACTAATTGCTTTGGATAAAAAAAGATCCCAACAATCCTTATTGATCTAACGTCTCATGCACTCACCATTTTGTGAGACCATTCCCATATTCATTTACAACACACTCATGTTTATTGATCATCATTTTCTTCTATCCCATCTCCTAGGAGAACTACATATTTTTTGAAGTTTATGTTGGATCTTGTGTCCATGGAACTATTGGATATTGTGTCCATGGAACTATGTAGGCAACATCTACTTCCCTAGTGCATCTGGAGTCAACTCGATTACCTCTTCGTTTTCTTCTATTCCCCATTTTTTTCCCATTATCTCCTATATCCTGGGGGTAATGTTCATCATCTTGTTTGTTCTTTGTTTGTGCTAACATTATGATTAACCATTGATGTGTTTATTTCCTTTTATTCTTATTATTTTGTTTTTATTTGTGCCTTTTGTTCTTTAGTATTTTATCTTCCTATTTATTTGTTTGCCTATTTATTTGCTTTCATTGTATGCCTTGACTTAGTATACATGTGTTCATTGGGTGATTCCTTGTGCATTATACTTCAGTCTATCCATATTCATACATCACCATTGTCATCATGGTTTTTTTTATCATCAATACCTTATTTTTGATTGTTTATTTGATTGTGTCAATATTTATGAATATTTTGGTTAAGTTCTTATGGTGTTTTATATCATGATGACTATTGTCATGTGCTATAGCAAAAAATTAGCTCAAAAAGTCTTACAAGTAATGCGACCATGAGACTTCTCCTTAGCTCCTGAAACATTCTCGATCTATCCACTCATTTCTCACATATAGAGTAATTGCATCATGAAAGAATTTTAATCCTTGCTAGTTAGGACATGCATCTTCATGCTAGCAGGTTTCCCAAATTCATATTTCTCCTCTGTACCAACTTATTCTTATTCCATGAGTACATATTCAATACACCAACACCTTTCTACAATTTGCCATATTACTCCCATCATTTTGCCAATGATTTAACTACCTTTGGGAAAATCATTGTATCTTATTGCACCTGTAACAACAATAATTATAACTACCTATGGGCAAATCATTGTCTCTCAATATATTTGGATGTTAATTATTCTAACCTCCTTTGGTCAAATTATTATCATTTTTCTACCCAACTAGGGCACGTTTTCATTGTGATAATGCTTATAACTACCTTTAGGAAAAACATTATCTCTATCTACCCAACTGAGGCATGTTTTTATCCTACCAATGATTATAAGCACTTGTGGGCAAATCATTATTTTCCTTTTTAATGATTATATCCGCCTTTGGGAAAATCATTCTCTTGTTACCCTTATCCTTTGGATAATGATTATAACCACATATGGGTAAATGATTATCTTTTTAACTTGCTATGTTGATGATTATAACTGCCTTTGGGCAAATCATTATTTTTATCTACCCAACCAGGGCAACTTACTATGCCACTAATTATAACCACATGTGGGAAAATTAATATTTTCCACCCTATTTTACCTTTTTAGTCCCATCAATTTCCTTATTTTGAGGGATCGATCGCTGACCCTTATTGCCAACCACTCCCTTGAGGGGGCATCCAGAGTTTATACATTACCATTGAGGTATTAGGCATATAGGACCTTTTCATTTTTTGAGAAGACATTAATATGCATATAACTTGAAACACCTTCCTAAATAGGGGTAAACTATAGACACCAAAATCTAGCCACAATTAGCTCTCGATCGGACTTTAGATTGATTCCTACCAACCATCACAAATTAAGCATAGGAATCATTAAACATCCCAAATTTATTTGTACATCATTCATCAAAGCTCAGAATCATGTTGAGGCATCCTTATTTGAGATACTAGCCCATATGCAATAATAACCTCTCACATATTCATCCCTAATCACCTTGCGATATAACAATTGTCAATTTGGCCTATGGACACATTAAGTGGGGCACTTGACCAAATATTGAAAGAGCAAAAATGCTAATCAAAATGAATTAAAAAATTAAACAAGATTAAAAGGCCTAGGTGAATTATCTATTTATAATTAATGAATATCTAAAAAAGAAAGTTCCAAAATTTAAAATATCAAAGCCTTTACTCATTGCCTTTATGAGTTGTCAAATTCTTTGAAAATATCTCAAAATATCTAATTTGAGAGCCATGCCCAGTAATTGAAATTCATAATTACATATCAAATATTAACTCAACTAGAGTTAGTTTTAACTCACCTAGGGTTAGTTTGACTCTATTCCAAGCCTAAACTCAACCTTAACTCACCTTGGGTGAGAGTTAATTCTTAAGGCTATAAATACAAGGCCATGCCTATTGGTTTTTAAGATATTTTGGTGAAAAGTTATTATGCTCAAATAAATTAAACAAGCTCTTTTCATTTAGTGTTATAATGCCTAAATGCCTTACAAGTAGTGTTACCATGCCTAAATCTTAAGCCAAACAATTAAAGCCAAGGTGCCAAGGAGAGAAGGAGCCAAGCAAGCTTCATTCTCAATGACTTCTTGATGCACAAGCTGAGCAAGCCATTTAAAAATCCATTTGGAGCTCCAAGGAAGGTAAAAGAGTGTATTATTTTATGTTTTAATTATGCTTTCATCTATAGTTTTGTTACCTATGCTCTCCCTAGTGTCTAGGCTAGAGGTGTTACGATTTTAGTGTGTTGTTTTGAGTTTTATTTCTTTGACTAATACAAGACTAACCTACCCTCTACGTATTCCTTGTCCACACTTAATTTTTTTTTGAATTTTTAAAACATAATCACAATCAATTAGTTAGATAATAAATCTAAGTATCTTGATATCTTTAACAATTTTCATAAATTGTAAATTACATTATCATATTAGTTTCAATCAACTACATTAAGATTTATGCTTGATTATCATATATTATAATTTTAATTAATTAAACAATTTTGACCTATTATGATTCACATTAATCCATATTGGTGAACCCGTATATATCTTAAATAGTGCCAAACCCTAGGTTTCCCTTAAGGTTTCATTCATTCTTTCTAAAGTTTTAGATTTTCTACCTTAGGGTTTCATTTAAAGCCTAATTTTAAAGTTTGATTTGTGATTATTTAACACTAAGAAAAATTCATCCTTTGGCCCTAACCTTATTTCTACTTGTAATTTGCTATCTTATGCCACCTAAGAAGGTTAGTTCCATCATTCCTTTAAGGCAAAGTACTTGGCTAAGTGGTTCGAAAATTGAACAGAAATATATTTATTCTAATTCACCTAAAATGGCTAATAAAAGTATAATAAATCTACCTTCTTATTCATCTTATTTTGATGTTGAAATTATAAATGAATATGTGTAAATGGATTATCATGCCTAAATTATAACATGCTAATCAAGATAGCCAAGATTACCAAGATATAATTACCCAACTGACCTTAATGGGGTAGACCCTTATCAAGTTCAAGCCTTATCTAAATTTTGAAGCCATATCATCTAAAAGCCTCATGATTTGGATATAGTCTTAAAGCTAATCCTAAAATCCAATTCTAATCACCAAGTTAAGATTGTCAAATCTTACACATAATAACCCTTTGCTATTAATATTATTCCTACATCTACACCTCTAGTTACACACATTATATCCACCTAAGGTATGAGGGAAACATAAGGCCTATCACTAATTTCCATGCCTATACTTATGCAAGGGACCTATTCCCATCCTTTGGTGACCATGAATGTTACAACATCTTCCTCACTACACATTCCCTTGACTAGACTATTGTAGCTCTACAAGATAAGGTGTTGCATTTCAAGCAAGGTACATCTCAATCTAGTCATTCATTGGATTCACATGAATTGATACATAATCTTTTAGCTTCTAAGATAGCAACCTCTCCCATATATTTATGGTATTTAACTCCCAATATTCCATTATATGATGAAAAAGGTGACCCTGAAAAACACCTTCAATCTTTCCATGTAATATGCTTAGATTATGCAACCAAAAACTATTTGTTGATGAAATTATTTTCATGAAGTCTCAAAGATTATTATTTGAGGTGGTTATATGACCTTCCACCCAAATAAATTAGTGTTTTCCTTCCTCTAGTTGATCAGTTTCTAGCACATTTATCTATCAACATTGATGAGAAAAACTCCTATGTACAAATTGCCAAATTTAATCCAGGTCCAATGAGTGAATTAATGAATATATACTTTTGATACAAACCATGCTAGCTAAGATGAATAATCATATGACATACAATGAGTTACAATAAATCTTCAAGCTATTTTATCAAAATTTGGATTAATATGTGAACTAACCTTAATTAAGATAAATTAAATGGAATAAAGCAGAATGTAAGAAATTGACTTACAACAAGCAAAAATAAAAGTAAAAGACTAAATTTGACAATGTGAAATATATCAAAAGAATAATAATTATGAAGTGAAATGACAAACTTAGATGTTTTTGTTTCAGATCTAACTATGTTGATTAACTTGTGACTAAATGAAGAAAACATAAATAGACTTTGCAAGTGCCTAGAAACTGTGACGTAAGGTGAAGAAGGTTAGGACCATCCTATTTGAGTCAAGACCAACTACCACTTTTGACATGAATTAATTAGTCTTGAATTGTGAAAAAAAATAGGAACTTAGGTCATGATCACTTGCAACAGATTGAATTAGGTTTGTATGCATAGATTTGAGCTTCAAGAGTGTGTCAAAGACTTTCAGTTAACTTGTCCAAAGTTGAAACCCTAACAGATCTTGTAATGATTGAAACCTTACATAGAGAAAAAGAGGGTTGAGATGACCCCAATCACCCCTATGATGATTGAATGCTGCCTATGGATTTAATACTTTGTGTTACATCCCAAATTTCTCACTAAGTTGATTTACCTAATTATATATGGATTATTATTGTTGTTAAATTAATTTGTTACTTTTTACCTAAATTTTAAGTCATATGCTGTTATGGAAATGATGTATGCTACTTAAATTTTATAATTTCATTATTATGAGGTGGTTAATTATGAATTTTGTACATAATTATTTTGTTACATTTGTTGTTATAGCACTGTTTTATGATATATGAATCATGATATATTTTACTAAGTACTTTTTTATCATGAGTTGAATGCAGGAGAGTTCATCCCTTAGATCATGATGGAGGGAGAGCATCATTAGATAGGGTGATGTATATAGAGATGGTGAAGGATGATAGAGGAACTATTAAGACCCATGCACACACCACATTAGATTTTAAATGTTATATACATTGTGTATTTGGATTGTACATTTTTAAAATTAATTGCAGTTAGACATTAGAGTTTGTATGTTTTAAATGTTAGTACATAGATTCAGAACAAAATTTTTATGTATTTGCATTTTGTATATTTTATGTAGATTTAGTCCTTAATATTGTAGTATGATTATATAAGATTACTTTACTCATGTTTGTTTATGATTATGAGAACATAAATCTAATAGATGATATCTAATTACTATTATATATAGACTATCATAAGGTCTTAGTAATATTTTAGAATTTTACCTTGATATTATTGATATTGGAGAATATCAATATAGGACAAGCTATTAAAAAAATGAAAGACACATATAGCCTATATACACTAGTAATAAATCAAATAATTATCTTGATATAATTAAAATAAATAATTGGTTGGTCTATCATTTTGATACATGAAAATAATTGACATTGTTAAAAGAGATAATTGCCTTTATTTATTGTTGAAGGAGGTTAAATTATCCTAAAAACTATCCTATGATATAATCCTAGTCTTTTATTGACATGCATAGACTATGTTGAGATTTAAAAGTGTTAGTTATCATTTTGAATAATGATTAAAGTGGACTTGTTTAGTGGAATACTCAAGCTTGTAATGTAGTTGATCATGCAATAATATTTAAACAAAATTAATGTTGAATAAAATTCAAGAAAGTTTGAGTAAGCGAGAGATTAGGGATTTCTAGTATGGTTAATGGAAGTTAACTATGGGATTAATTGAGTTTAAATAAAAAATTTGGGATTATGCATGGACTGCGAGCTGGAGTGAACAAAGGCATGCAATTTTTTAATGGAAAGAGTTTGATGAGGAGAATAGAATAAGAGGCGAGTCATGGAAGAGAATACAAGACACAAAAGAGGAAAAAGAAAGTATAGATCACAAAGGAGAAATAATTCTAATTCATTCAGTTTTAATTTTGGAAGCAAAATAGAGGTTGGCAATGTTATTTACTATTTTATTTAAAAAAAACTCTATGTATGGTTCGAAGTAAGAGGGTTTAAAAAATGAATTTTGTATTTGCATAGGGATACAAGATTAGCCTCGTGTATGGATTGGCCATCCACAGAGCTAATCCATCATCCTCTAAATCCTAAGAATTTGAACTAGATTTGTTTGAATATCTAACTGTAGGGGTTAAATATAGTTGTTCTAGGTAATGGCATAATGCCCTAGCTTAAAAAGGAATTGTAACTTGGGGAAATAGTTTGATATACATACATATATTGAGACTCGTTATGGTATAAACGTATTATATATATACTTAGTCGGTAAGGTAAATGAACTACTGAGTATATAAACATAATACAAAAATATTATATATACAAAGATAATGTCTGAATACCTTATGTTAAGGATAGTGTAACATATAGGATGACTGTCGATTTGGGGTTGTTGTGTAGGCAAGTTGAATGCAAATATTTAACATAATATATATATATATATATATTCGTGATAGGGCACATTTATCTATATGATTATGTGTATTATTATATAAACCCTAGAGAAGCTTAGTCAATTCCACAAAGGATTTGATGTAAATGTTCAGTTATGCATCTATCAAGGTTAAAATACCATTGATAACTGTGGTATAAATACCAACATATATACATATGTGAATAACGAGCTTGAGACATATATGACTATGAATATATATGCATATATCAAATGTATATTGTCAATTGAATAAAATTTAGAGACAATGTATATCCACAAGGCTGTGAATATATATGAACAAATTATAAGTGTTAGGACTGTGAAATATGGAAATTGGAACATAGTATATATAAATGCATATATAATTGAGTGTTTCATAAATACATACAATATATATATATTTATATATATACCGTATGATTATAAATTACATGTGAAACTGGAAGATAATGTTTATAAATGAACTAAAGTCTTTTATTCTAAACACTATGGGTATATACATATCAATAGACTATGCATAAAACACTGTGAGTATATATATACATCAACAGATTGTGAAAATATGTATGTAATACTACAAAAACACACACACACACACACACACACACACACACACACACACACACACACACACACACACACACACACACACACACACACACACACACACACACACACACACACACACACAAATATAGTATGTATATTTGTTATAAAACTATGAGTTTAAATGTGTTTTAACAAGAATATATGGACTGTGTATTATTTGACATTAAACAAGGAAGGTTTATATAGTGATTTCAACTTCTAAAACTGTGAACTTATGAAGTCAAATGAGTCATAAGTTGGAAATGATAATTGTGAGCAATTGAATTAAATAGAAAACATAAATCACTGTGTTAAGGATTATTAATTATTATCCTATGTTCATGAAAAACTCAGATTAATGTATAATGACTTAAAATTGGGGAAATATCAAAGAAATTGAATTAGGAATGAAATCTGAGCCTAATTGAAATTATATATCATATATGTTAAATAAGTAAAATAGGCGTTATGGAAATATTAAGACTCTATTTTATTTTCGAAGCCTTTCTCATAAAAGTTGTTATCTTTTTTAAACTTTAAAATAATAATGAAAAGTACTGTTAGTGGGTCAAAACAATGATTGTGTATTAAATCATATATATTATGGGGTATATAATATATACGATGTATAAATATATGAAATATACCTATATGAGAACTTAGGTTCTCATATACATATATAGCTTATATTTATGGAATGGGATGCTTGCCTATAATTATAGATTATGACTCGTAAATTAAGTCATGTAACCCTGACAGATAGGAAACTATAATTATATGCACAAGGCCTCCTAAAATCATATTGAGTTTCATAAATGAAAGAATGTGTGTTTGTTTATGAGTTATTGATCTTTTGATTATTTATGACTGTTGTTTGTAAATGAGTAAAATGAACAATATACTATGATATTGTTAGTTGTAAAATAATTGAATTTACTTGAAATATTTTAGTAATGCAATCTAAGTTTATATTTCACCCATTTGGTAATTAAACTTAATTGACATGCTATTTATTATTGTGTAAAATAATATAGTAGAGATTCATTCATATGTTTGATGGACTAAATGTATGTATCATGATTATTATTTTATTTAACATGTTTTATACCTACTGATAGAAATAATCTATATGAATTTGTTGGTTTAATTATTGTTAACTAAATCTCACATTGATGGTACTAACTAATCAATGAGATGAACATTACTAGCTTACTTAGCACCACCAATGCCAGATGAAGGTAATATGATCAAGTGGTGTGTAAGAATTTGATTGATTATAGAGATCAATAGATATTCAAAAACTTTGGCCAAAGTAATGTTTTAGTTAGACATTATAATTTCATATGTATGATTTACTTGTTTGTGTGATATCATGTTAAAATATATTTTATTTATGGTACACAACATATAGTAGAAATCTTACAGCACACAGGGACTAACATGTCTCTCTAGATTCTCGCACCATCACTATCTACCCATTCATGAAGGGAGGGCCATTCCTATTTATAAGATTACATGGGAGATTAATGATCCCTGGTTGGTGTGGAAAAATGCTCAGATGATGCTCTTCCTCCCCACTATAGTAATTACTTGGAGACTACACCTGAGATTTTCAGAGATATAAGAGTTAGAGTGAATCGAGCTCCGTGAAACATTGTATCTATTATTGTATTTATGTTGAGGCATCATGTATTTTGGAAATGTAATTGATTTATAAATGTGCATTTATAACAGTGGTTATAATATTGTACCATCCGTGGTTGGATTTTAATATAATTAGTTTTATTATGTAATTATGTTATGTTACATAAAATGTTAGTGATCAATAACTATTACTGTTACATGTTTACTTATATTTAATATATTTAGTATGTTGAAGATCACTAATTAGGATCTCATGGTGAAATATAATGAAAGAATAAGTGTTTAGTAAATATTTTAATTTTAAAATTTTATTTCATTATTCTAGTAAATCTCTGTGGAGATGTTACACTTTGAAGAGGAAATTCAAGCCCATGTAGTTCTCTCACTTAGAGTGTTCTGTGTAATTGTGTTCTTTTGACTATATGAATGCATCTAGGGATGCCTTGAATAATTGACCATGTTTTTCTTTGGATCTAATAAAACAAGATTTGGACTTGATTGAGGGTTGCTTCAAGTGATTAAAATCAAAAGTGAAAAGAGTAGAGAAACTTTACTTAATGTGTAAAAGTATAAGTATGCCTCTATATTGAAATTTACAATTGGTGAAATAAGTGACTTGAATGTGCCTTTGTAACAATCCAAAAGGGGGAATGACACTCTAGGAATCCTAAAAACATAGATAAAAAAGTAAAGGAGGGTTTAATTTTAAAATTTTACTATTAGAGGATCAAGGACAAAAATGTCCCATAGGGGACATGAACATTTGGCACTATTGTACCCTACTAGATGTTTTTTCCCTTTAGGGAAACATACAAATTTTATGTCTAGATCTATCCAAATAGATGCTTAGGGATGTTTTTAGATATTAGAAAAATTTCATAGGTGTTGGATATCAATTTAAGAAAAGCACAAGTCTATACAAATGCTTCAGATAGCGTGAAGTGGTAAAATAGGTTCTGATTAAGTGCACAAGTTAATTAAAATGAAATAGGGTCAAAGATGACATGATCAAGTGTTCTTGACCAGATTTAGGTGTCTATGTTCCCCCCCAGTCTATAAATGAAAAGGAAAGATTGTACCTTAGTGTATGCACTTTTTAAATTTCAAAACTTGAAACAATAGAAACTTAGTGATAAGAAAGGGTTCAAAATTATAAGGAGGAAGTATCTGAACAATTTGCAACATGTGTCAATGTGAAATATACAATAGAAAATGATGACATGGTCATGTATGAGAAATATGCCCCCACTGTATGTGAATTATAACTTTGAAAAAAATGTAAGAGACTAAATGAGTATGCAAATGATTGATTTTACCTCCTCATTTCATAAAATGTATGGTTGATGAAGTATATAGCATGTATGATCAATAGACCATAAGGAAATAAATATTTTGTATTAATAAACATTGATTTACATACTTAAATTGAGTGAAATATTTGAAAAGTGAAAATATTAAGGCTTTGTGTGCTTTGTTTTTGAATTTTGGGTGAAAATTTATACATGATAGAAATATCCAAAGTGGGACAATAATGACAAACTTTCTTAACCCTTATTGGTCGATTTTGACCTTGGCATAAAATGTAATTTTATCAGTACAAATTGTAAAAATATGGAGATAATTGGTAGAATATGCATAATTAATCACTATTTTGAATTGTTCAAATATGGAAAGTGAAAAATAAGAGCTAAGAGGATAAAGAGTTAGTAAGAACTAAGGGTTTAAAATAATTGATCAAATTTATCAAATGTGTAAGCAATTAAAGAAAATGATGCAATAGTCAAGAAGCTATGCACAATTTTTTTTAAATTTTTTGAATGTTTTTAAAATTTTAATTAACAATCATCTAGTAAGTCATCCTCATCAGGATTGTAGTCCTTAGAGTTGTGAAAGTACATGGTATATTCCTCTTCTCCCCTAATAGATTAATCATTGTTACCATCATTTGGTATGTGAATTATTATTCCTTCCTATGAAAAGGTGATGCATTGGTGATCAGTATCAATCATAGCTTGCATTTATCATAACCATGAATGTTCTAACATAAATGGTACCCGATGTGTGTGAGGAAAAACCCATACCTTTGTATTGATAACTTTTGTTCCACAAATAATTGGGTTTATAACATATCTAAGGGCTTCTTTCCAATATACACTATGATGTAACTCATTGATATTATATCCTATTTGTGATAATCCTTTGAAATTAAAAATAGTTTCCTTTATATGAAAATCAATGTGATTATGCTTAAAATAATGTCCTTTCATATATATTGTGATAGTTAAGTCTTTTTGTCGATGATGCTTTATATGTTTCTTATCTATAGATGATGCCTTTTAAACCCCATTTGTAAGAGATGTTTGTTGATGTTGTATTTATTAATTTGATCATGCCTTCATGCTTATATTTTTGAATTTTATTTTGTAATGTCTTACAATGCTCATTATCATGTCTTGTGATTCTATATTAAGCACAAAAGGTTTTATCTTTTGTATGCAAAAGACATATTGTAAATCAATGTTTATTAGTGGGTAGTATGTTGAGCTTGCTATCCAATAAATCTGTAAAGTTATTGTAGGTGTATCTTGATGTGGCATTGTTTATAATGACAGTGAATTATTTGTATCTGATGTTTCCACATTATTTTCTGAATTGATCATAAATGTCATATGAGAGCTATTACTACAACAATTATTCACATTATCATATTTTAACATATCTAAGATATGATTAACCTTTGAATCTAACCAATTTCTAGCAATAAATTTTATATCTTCATAGTAAACCTCTGGAGAAATGGGTGTAAATAAAGCATGAGATAAGTATTCACTTAAATATTGAAATTTAAATTTCATATTTAAGGACAATTTTAGATAATTTGGAGTTATGCCCCCACTCCCCCCCAAAAAAAACTAGATTAGATATAATGTTATAAAAATAATGATTTTCATATATTATAAATAAACCAGACTAGGACTATGTAATAATTTAGATATATTTCCCATAAATTGCATTTAAGAGAATTTATAACTATTAATTTTTGGATAATTCAGGTTTATTTATAAATTTATTTTTGAGTTGGACTAGTAATAAGTCCAAATTTTTCAAAATGGTTCTTATTTGATCATCTATCATATTAAACATGTTATATTCATCATCTTCATTATCATAATAATAAAAAACCTTACCATCTTATACCTCTAAATTTACTAATAACTTGTGTAGTTTTGGAGTAGTCTTTTATGGATCCACATTATCTTGATGTGTTTTTTGTATATTTTTTTATTCCACTTGTAATTGTTGTTATGAATTATCTTTTTCAAGGTAACTATTTTTTCAAAATTTCTTTATGCAATATTTCTTGCTCTTCCCCTAGTTTTTGATGTTCTAATTGAGCAATTTTTATTGTTATGCTTGCTTGTTGTTAGTACTTGACTCCCCAATTTCATATGTGAAATTTTGGTCCCAAGGGATGATTTGAGGAGTATAATTATTGGATAATCCATTTTTGATTGAGATGGTTGAATTTTACAAAATCGAAAGGGGTGATCATCTACATTAAATTCATATGAATATATTTCATGCATAAATTTAAGGAACCTATACATTGTAGATGGAATAGATGCCATCATGTGTATCCATGGTCATCCCAATAGTAAATTATAATGCAATTATTGACATAAAATGAAATACATTAGATATTGTTTTAGGTCCCAATGTTACATCTAAAGATAACATTATGATTACTTGTCTTGAAGAATCATCAAATCCTTTGATAGTTTGATCTCTTTGTTGAAGACTATCAATGTTAACACCCAATTGTTGTAAAAAAGGATTATTGAGTTTAATTTCAACCCAACATCAATCAATACCCATTTGAATCCTTTATTTTGTGTTATAAATTGAATAAAAAGTGGGAGATTTTGTGTGATTACATCTTGTGTTTGAAATTATTCATCTTAAAAATTAATAATCTTTTTGGTATCTTTAAAAGCAATAGTTTGTGTATCACTAGGAATGGTATTATCTCACAATACAAGATATAAAATATCCTTATATAATGATGAAATTTTGAGTAAATCCAAAAATAATTTTTTTACATGCATATATTTTAGTTGATCCATGATATCATACCCCTTGGATTGATTTACCTGCTTTTTGGGAGGTGGAGAGGGTTGAGGAGGAACATGTTGACTACTTCCATGATGTGATAGCCTACCTCGTTGATTGCTAACAATATAGACTGTAAAGTCCAATATAAGAAGTTTGAAAACAATGGAAGCATGATGGTAAATATTAAAACCTTGAGGTCTAGGAGGAGAAGCAATGAAAGGAGTCATATAGGCCTTTATAATCTAGTTGTAACTAATAAAGTTTTGAATAGATATTACAAGAATAAGATTTAGGTGATACTTGAGTTTGCAGAGTAGGTCTTATAACATCTTGAATAAATGTCAAATCTTGTTTCCATGTCCTACTTGACTTTATGAAAAAAATAATTAATTTCACTTGTGTATTAACATGTGAGTTGGTTCATTTTTGAAAAATTTGAAGTAGAAACTACTCGTCCAATACAACCATATATTGTTTAGAAAAAAATTAATAGAAAGATAAAATGTAAGATCTTTAAAAAAAAGATTTAAAGATATTGTAAATAATAACATGAAAGAGATACTACAAGCAATAGTAGGAAATGCAATGTTAAAATAAAAGGAAAATTTTTGTGTATGGAGATTAGTAAATTCTTATGAATTTCAAGGTCAAAAGAAGATAATTTCACTATCTAATTTCGAATCCAAGGTTAAAATAAATTGCTCTCTGTTAGCAATTATATACAAGGTTGAAAACAAACTCTTTTAGTGTTAGATTTAGATCTAATGTGATGCCTATTTATCTCTCTAAATGATAGGCATGATGAAAAAAAATGCCAACAAAACACCATCAAACAAACATAGATAACATAATCCATTCTAATCCTAAAACATAATCTTGCAACTACCATTATGTCACAATTAAGAAGACCACTATCCTAGTTTGATCGATTAACACTCAAAATTACCTTTGTGAACTTATGCAAACAATAACTACATCAAAGACATTGAGATAATTTTCAATTTTGATCTCATCCAGAATAAACGTAATTGGAAATACATGGCTACTTCAATGTGATCCAAAGACATAGTAGCTTCTCTTTGGCTCTTATGGACATTTCTTACCAGCTGTCATGACCTACCACTTGCTTGCTAATCTGACTCACCATAAGGTTTGCATGAGTAGATACAAAACTGTGAGGGTGGATTTTTTTACACATGGTAGCATTCCACAGGCCCACTTGCCTAGATGATTCACTAATAGTACAAACATCTCTAGGTCTATGGGTCATTGCAATGATGCCATGTGGCAACATCTTGCTCACTTGTTATCCTGCCACCAACCATACAATAGACCATGTTGACATTATTTTTGGATTAACAAGATGGTGGCACATGGCTTCTTCCAAAACATTCTTCAAAGTCATGAAATTGACTACAATAAACTTGAAATCAAAGGGCCCCAAACTCAAATGGCGTATTGGCCCTAATGTTTCAAACCATCAAAGTTTTTGCACTTCTATCTTTGAGATCTATGGTTTATATGAAACATATATGCATTGGGGTATTAACCCCAATGAATTAGTCCCTCTAATATTTTTCACTCTTCAATGCTACCAATTGGATATTTTATGGAACTCTGGGGAATTAGAGGCTTTGCTTTCTGACTAATCCCTTGGGCTACTAGGAGGATTCACGTGGCATCATCTAGATAAATTTCAAAAAGCCCAAAATTTGGCTAAGGTAAAAGCTGAAAGAAACTCAAAGTAAAAATGGCTAAGGCAAGACATCAAATTAGTTGACAAGAAAAATGACCAAGGCAAAAAGCTATCAAGAGCTCATTAATTGGCTAAGGCATGATCCAAAGTAAAACACAAAGATGGTTCTATAATTAAAAATAAATCAGGGTAAAATATACATGCCTACATTTATGCAATCAAGTGCAACAAGAAGTAAAAGCTTACTTAGATAAAAGAGCATGATTCTAAACTCAAGTCAACATCTCTAAAGGATTGGCTCACTAAAAACCACACAGATCTAAGCTTAATAAAAATTTATCAGTTTTATTAAATGACCTAGTTATTATGAAGGCAAAAAATAAATAACAACTCAACTATAAAAACCTAGGGGATTATTTAATAAGACATCCATCTGATTCGCAATAAGATCAAATATTAGGATGTGAAGACACTATTCATAAGCACTATTCATGGCCATTATTCATGGTGATGTGGCTTGGTGGTGATTTGGGTGGTTAGTAATGTGGCTAGGTGATGACTTGGCATGACCCACGATGGGTTGTATGGCCCACAGAGCATCTTTGAAATTCAAAAGAGAGGTGAGAGAAAGTGGGATGCATTTTTCCATTACGTCACATGGGTTGGCTTGTGGAAAACATGTGAGGACATAATGATAGTAGATCATATGTTTCTAATTTAGGCATGTGATGTGGGGCACAGTTATCTATGGAATCCTCATTGGTGAGATCAAAAGTCGGAATCTTTTGACTCACACATGTTTGCACATGGAAAAGTGGGAGATAAGGATCACTATGCAAGATTGAGGTCACATGTGGAGTGGGTGAGTACATGAGTGGTCAAGTGGGCATGATGAGATGCCATTCAAAGGCTTAACTTTGCACACAGGGGGACAAGATTCTCTATTGATAAATAATGCTCCCATATGGAGTGTGGAATAATTTTATCCTCTGTCTATTTTATCTCTATGTTATAAATGTTATTTACTAACATGATTTCTCCTTTGTTAATTCATCTTGTTAGAAGATCCATGCAAGCCTTGGGATTGCATGCTTAGAGGTTAGATCCTATATGCTAGATTATGCTTAGTTCATAACCTGAATGCCTCAGGTGGAATAATTGGGTACTTTGTATGGAAACACTGAAGGAGTTGCTATGAAGGAGTTATTATAGAAGAGAGTGGTGATGCTAAGATTATTAATGAAGTCTATAATCTACCATTTTACCCATGGTTTTTCCTTAAACATTGCAAGGTTTCCATGTAATCTCTGTGTAATGTGTCCTTTTGCTTGTCTATTTTTGTGTAGCTTGTATTCCACATTTATTTCATTGCACTATAGGATATGGTTCATTGATCTAACATGTAGTATCAAGACTTTATTTCTAATGTCAAAGGTTCAATGAATTATTTTTATTGTTATTCTAAATAATAATCCATAGCTTAGAAATTGTGTCCTACCCATCCTTACATAAGCTAAATACATATAATAATTAAACCATAATAGATTTGAAAAGGAGAGACACATGCATAATAAAGAGAATATTCTTAGCAAAGCTTTAATCAAATAACTCATAGTATTTTGTTAGAAAATCCATAAGGTCAAATGGAGCTTTATTTTACATAATGATTCCTTCCAAAGGGTCTAAATACAACAATCATAACCAGTTATGAATCCTTTTTCCAAAGAGGTTCAACACAAAGATAACATAAGTCTTTATTCATGACTGGCATGACTATACTAGAAAACACTAATGTTTAGTTCATTTCAACAAGCTTGATTGTTATTAATACTAATAATCCCATAGCTATTTATCTAAGTTCCACTCTTTTTTAGATAAGTTTAATTCCATTAAATCTTCATATTCAAATATCCATAGAGATGCACAATGCTTAAAATACCAGTCACTCATGGTAAATATTTAAGTAAAGAAACCAATCTATCAATCTATTTGAAAGTGCAACATAAGATAAATACTTTTAACACATATAGGATTATTATCAAGGTCTTATAAATCAAGGATTCATAAAAGTAACATCTTAGTTTAACACTAAGGTCTCAATAATAGGAAACATATGTCTTAATCCATAGTTGGAATATTATCCAAACTGTATTTTTAACAAGAATATTACAAGAAGGTTGGCTATTGCAACATTAATAATACATCAGATTCATTCATATTTTATCATAAGTGAGAGATACATATTTCAGTCTGATCACATATAAAAGAACCAAGTAGTCTTCAATGGCATTCCATGTCCATTCCTGATCATTTGTTTAACATTAGAAGGAAGGATCACTGCCTAACCTTTTGACATCATCAAACTGCTCCTATATACACTCCTAAGCTCAAGATTCCCAACTCTGATCAAGTTTATATCACTTGGTAAAGGCAATAATGAATATTTAAGCAAGGGTATCTTAACACAAGGGAAGACTATGCACACCAAATAATTTAAATTCCTAGTTTTACCCATAGAGACTCCTAGTCCCAGAAACAAGATAAACAAGCATTAAAATGATCATTCAAGAGAATCAAAAAATTCATGAATATAATATTAGTAGGTAAGGGATTATAACATAATAAGGTCCACCTAAATATTGGAGTAGCAATAAGATATCTCACTCTATTGCTTCCTTCCAATAGTCATGGGGGGGTTAAGATTTATATCGTCATGTCTCATCATGAGAGGGATTAAAAACTTACACTATGACATTCATAGGAGGGTCAAACATTCTAACACCATGCCCAACATAGGAGGGCTTGACATTATTCCAACATGAAGATGCTGATCACATACCACCATCACCTAGTGTCATAACAACATCTAATAACATGCATACAAGAATAGAATAACTTCATGCAAATAAGGAGGAAAAACCTCTTTAAGATCCTCAAAGGAAAAACACTACATGGAAATTGATGCACAACCATGGCAAGCAATAAAATAAGTAGCATAAACCAAGTGGTCTTATTCTCTTAAAAACAATAAGATCAAATAGAGAATAAAATCATTTTATTCCAAATGAACAACATAAAACATAAGTTATTAGAAAGCCCACCTATCGACCTCCAGATCACTTAGGCACTATCCTCCAATTATCTAGACTCGACTCTCCTAATTGGTTATTCCTATCTATTGCTTCTCCTATCCTATGCTAAGTCTAATTATTTTCCAATTTGGTAAAAGTCCCCAACTAAAAGAGCTCAACTTTTATATATAGAATCCAAAAATAAGCTAATCACCTCTATTTTCTTGGCCATGCCTCATTAAGGGATGATATTTACCATGCTAAATTAAGGCACATGGTGGCCCTTATAGATTTATATGGTTGATTTCAAGACTTCCTTACCTCTTTTCCCACTTGATATAGTCTAAGGCAATTAATGGATGATCTGTTAGTCAGCCATTAGACAAAACAAATGTTGGAAATAACATCAAGCGATTAGAAGACAACAAGATTCAACAACCAAGATTTAAATGTATTTGCCTTAAAGATATTCTAAGTCAACAAAGGTGGTAGACTAGGCATCCAATACTTAGCATGGGTTTATGATAGTTTTAAGGGTAAAATTGATTAGTAATAAAACCATGTTTGACATAGTCTCTTTCCTTCATTGGCCCTTTTCCTATTCCTTCACATTCGATGCACACATCAAATTCCTCTAACCTAACAATTGAATCTATAAAATATAATAAAAAAGGTAATTTCAATTAATTAACCATAGCTAATAATTCATGAAAATAAACATCTACGTGGATAATTTATATGATCCAATACATAAATAGTTTCCCATTTTACAAGTTTAAAAGTAATAATTAAAACATGATTTAAGACAATATGTCTCATAGACATAATAAATTTTCATAAGGAAACTTTTATATGAAGGAAACATAAACATCATAATTTTTATAAGTAAGCAATCAAAACATGATTGATAATAGGTCTTTCTCATGGTTTCCACACATAAGAACCCTTATTAAGTCCTTGAATGCCTCAGTTGGCTGTAACTTAACAACATAAATTCATAATTAGAACATATAGGTCATAATTTTAGAGTCATCTTTGTCAAATATTATCACTATGCAAAGTAGGACCTTACATCGTCCTCCCCTTATGCAGACTTCTACCTAGAAGTCATTGAAAGAGGCGAGGATATTAAACCCTCAAAGGTGAAACATCTTCCAAAGTAACTACTGACTCATCATATTTATCCCATTGGACCTTGACCTGATCCAGGTCTCTACCTTGAAGTGCCAATGTCCTACACACTACAATCATGATGGGCTCTAAAGTCATAGCCCCATCAGTCTCAACCTACAAGGCCATCCAATCCAATTGATAAATAATGCCAGTAATGTATTGACACAAAATAGAGACATGAAATACCTCATGAACATGAGATAGGCAAGGTGGTAAGGCCAGTCTATAAGCTACTAGGCCAATGGTCTCCAAGACCTCAAATGGTCCGATAAAACAAAGTGATAACTTTAACCCTTTTACATAATAGATGGGAATATTATTGGGTCTCACCCTTAATAAAAATTTATCACCAACATTAAAATGTCATTCAATTCTTTTTACATCAACATATTTCTTCTTCTAATCCCTGGCAATCTCCAGGTGCTGTTGTATCTTAATTACTTACTACTCTATGTCTTATAACATGGTAGGGCCAATCATGAATCTATCCTCAAGTTGGTCCTAACTTAGTGGGGTTTTGAAGTCTCAACCATATAAAGCCTATAAAGGTGCCATATTAATTGAACTATGATAACTATTATTGTAAACAAATTCAACAAGATACAAATAGTTTTCCCAATGGGATTGATGGTCCATAACATACATGTGTAACATGTATTCCAAGACTTTATTGAATCTCTCAATCTATCCATTAGTCTCAAGATGGTAGGAAGTACTAAAATTGAGCTGAATGCCCAATGCCTTCTGCAAATAAGTCCAAAAGTGAGAAGTATATACTGAATATCGATCCAAAATAATCTTATGGGGAATCCCATGTAATCTAACAATGTCATATAGAAAGACCTTTTCCATTGAATTGATAATTTAAGTGGTTTTTATGGGAAAAAAGTGAGATACTTTGGTTAACTTATCTAATGTGATAATGATTGCATCATGATGATAAGTTGAGGTAGGAAAACCTACCATAAAATTAAAAGAAATAGTGCCCCACTTCAGAATATCATGAGGATATAACAATCTTACTAGATATTGATGCTCGACCTTTAACCTCTAGCATTCCAAAAAACAAACTTCAAAATTAGTAATATCATGTTTCAAACTGGCCCAATGATATAATTATCAACATGCATTTTCTTAACTCTAGGGTGCACATGGTAAGAAGCTTTGTGGGACTCAAATATAATCAACTCATGCAAGCCACCAACTAAGGGAACATAGAAATACCCTTTATGATGCAAAAAACCATCAAGATCAAGAGAATATCATTCCAATTTACCTTTAAAATTCATACTAGAATTGAAAAACTATGTTACTTCTTTATATAGGTTGTCCTCTAGAAGTTTCTTCAAAATATGATTTCTCAAGTCAGTTCACAAACTCATTATTGCCAACTCATAGCACCTCCTATTTAAGGCATTAGTAATTACATTTTCCTTTCCTCTGATATATGAATTTCACAGTCATATTCACCCAACAATTCCATCCAATTCCTTTGATGTGCATTGAGGTTAGGTTGATTAAATATATGTTACAAACTCAAGTGATCTGTATTTAAAACAAAATGATGACCAAGCAAGAAGTGTTGCCATCTTAATAAAACATGAATGATGGCTAAAAATTCCATGTCAGGTGTAGGGTATCTCATATCATAATATTTGAGTTTTCAAGATTCATACATAATAACTTTGCCTTCTTGTATGAGTACAACTCCTAATCCATCCTTCGATGCATCAATGCAAATAAGGAATTTTCCCATAGGATTAGGCATAGCCAAAATTGGTACACTAGTGAGTCACTCTTTTAGAAACTAAAAATCTTCCTTGTACCTTACTATCCAAAAAAACTTCTTCCCCTTTTTCTAAAGTGAAGTGATGGGATTCACAATATGAGAGAAAATCTCAACAAAGCATCTATAATATCTTACCAATCCCATGAAGCTACTAACTTCTACAACATTAGAGAATTTTGGCCATTAAATAATGGCATGAATCTTGGTAGGATATACATAAATTCCTTTGATTGAAATGACATGTCCAAGATATTGTACCTCAAAATACACAAATGTGCATTTCTCTAAGTTTCCAAATAATCAATTTTCTCTTAAAACCTATAGGACCTGCCTTAAATTGTCCTCATGCTCCTCTTCATTCTGTGAATAGATTATAATGTCATCAAGAAACATCAACACTAATCGATCCAAAAAGGAGTGAAACACTCCATTCATCAGACTCATGAATACTACTAGAGCATTAATCAACCCAAATGGTACAACTCTAAATTCATAATGTCAATACCACATTTGAAATGCAATCTTATAAATATTAGGATTTATGATATGCTTTTGATGGTATCCAGATTTCAAATCAATCTTGGAGAAGACTTTAGATCCTCTCATTTGATCAAATAAATCATCAATTCTAGTCAAGGGATAATGATTCTTGACTGTTACTTTATTCAATTAGTGATAATCAATACACAACCAAAGGGATCCATCCTTCTTCACAAAGATGACTAGTGCTCCCCATCGGGCACACTAGGATTAATCAATCCTTTCTCTAAAAGTTTATCAAGTTGCAACTTGAGTTCACACAACTTTGGGGTGTTCATTCTATATGGTGCTTTTGATATGGGCTTAGCCCCAAGTATTAAGTCAATTTGAAAATCAATCTCCTATGGAAGAGGCATAACTAGTATTCCATGTGGAAACACATCATGAAATTCCTATAAAATAAGATGGTCATCTAGAGAAGCCTTATCCAACTCATCTGACCTATCACTTACCACAATAGAAAATAATTGAAAACCTTTCCTTACACTATTATTAAGTTACATCACAGTGATCATGTGAAGGGAAACATGTCTCTTGAGTCTAGATATTACCATAGGCATCCTAAGGTCATCTTCACCTTCGATAACCTTATCATGACAATCTAACTTGGATTTATGAGTCACAAGCCAATTCATACCCAATAAAACATTGTATTTGCCTAAGGCAACAATGTGTAAGTATTCTAGAGTGGAGAAGACACCAAGGTCTAATACACAACTACTCACTAGGGAGCTAACAAAGATCTTGGCCCTAGAGGCAAACTCAACTACCTAGCTTTCTAATTACCTAATAACCACCATCCCATAATAGTCCACCATAAAAGGTGAAACAAAGAATTCTGGCACTCTTGAATCAAATAAAACTAAAGTTTAAATTCTTCCTATCTTACCTGTGGTCTCTATAGCTATTACTTGGTGATCATCCACTACTGGATAAATTATATGTCCTTGACCCATATTGCCCATTATTTTCTCTAACACTGGGGCCTTTTATCTACTAGTAGTTGATAGTCTAAGAAGAAAATATCATGCATAAGGATCAGGGGATCCACACATGAAATAAACACATTTTTGTTGGTCTTTCCCTGAGAGGGCTCCTATTTTTATAGGTCTAAAAGAAGTAGTTGACCCAGATTGTCTTACTTGCTTAGACTTTTAAGTTTACACATTCCCAGTCTGCTGATGATCTTGAGGTCTAACATCACCTCACATTTAGTGGTATTGATCCAACTAGTTATTACTCTATGTCTAAAATGGTTACTCTCTTATTTTTATTGTCAAGGGGGCCTAAATTTGGATTGAGTTACTTTCCAACCTCTCTAGGTGCCTGCTATGCACCTATTGACCTTGAGTCACATTAAGATTGTAATTTACCACAAAAATTCTCTCATGCATCCTGAGTCTTTCCATGAGACTCCTTAACTAAGTAATCCTTTTAAACTATTAATACTAAGGTTGTGGGAGTTAAAAATGCATTGTGCTAGCCAGCTCCAAATTCAAGCCTTTAATGAACCTGTTCACTTAGATTGTCTCATCCATGCAACTTTTAACATATCTGATTAAGTCCAAAAAATGACACTCATATTGAGTGAAAATGCCACTCATTTTTAGAGGTCTTGAAATTCATCCACCTTATTTTGAACATAACGAGGGGATAGTTATTATACTTTAAAATTCTCCTCAGATAATTCCTAAGTGAGAGAAGCTAGTGTCAAGTAGAGTTTTTGCTCCTCTCCTTCCCACTACATATTAACTACATCTCTAAGAAGGTGAGTGCTTAAATGAGACTTCTTATTGGAGTCATAATAATATAAGGTGAAGCATCCTATCATGCTATCTAACCATGCTTTTTCTATGAATCTTTCCTGTGTACCATCAAAAGTAGGAGGGTGTACACTGATGAAATATTTCACTAAATCTCTAGGTGTAGGTAATGAAGATGGTATATGTCTCATCTTTCCCATCACTCACAACAAAAATTTAATTCATAAATATCACCCTCAAAATGGTAATAAGGATGACTCCTAGACCTCTTTCTTTTAATTGATCTTTGTTCACCCTGGGAATGCTGTGGAGATTGCCTCTCTGCCTCTAACGATGTCATTGGTAGTCTCTCTTGCAAAATGTCTTGCATCTAGTGAATAGTTAAAAGGACTTGGGATCCAATTTCATTTAGTCCCAAATAAATGGGAGGCTCATGATCACCAAAGGAATTTTCACAATGATGTGCTTGATGTCCTCTCATTCTAAATACTAACATGTAGACATAAGATCACATGCAGAAAACTAGAAAGCCAAAAGTAATTCAAAATACCTAGAGATCTTAGTGTTGTAACCTAGGATCTGATGTCAAAATGTCATGCCCATTTGTTTTTAAAAGATAGGCATGACACAATGAAAATACCAATAAATATCCATCAAACAAACATAGATAGTATAATCCATTCTAATCCCAAAATATAATCCTAAAACTACCATTATGCCATAATTAAAAAGACCATGGTCTTAGTTCGATCAACTAGTACTCAAATTCCATTCATGAACTTGTATCGATGATAATTATGTAGAAGACATTGAGATAGTCAAAATTTTTGATCTCAACCAAAAATGCAATTGACACTACATGGAATTTTAGCATGCTTTAAGGCCATAATAACTTTTATTCAGCTCTTGAGGACATTTATTTCCAATTGTCACAACCTTCCACTTGCCTGTTGATCTGACTCGCTACAAGGATTGTGTGAGTAGCCCCAAAACTATAGGGAATCTTGTTTTTCATATGGTAGCATTCCATAGGCTTGCTTGCCTAGAGACTTCACTAAAAATACAAACATATTTGGGTCTTCATGTCATTGGGATGATGCCATGTGGTAACATCTCACTCACCTACTAGCTTGACATTGATCATATAATAAACCATGCTGACATCACTCCTAGGTTAGTGGTATTGTGACATGTGTCTTCTTCCAAACCAATCACCAAAGTCATGAAATAGACTAAGGCAAACTTGAAAATAAAAGGCCTCAAAATCAAATGGTGTAATCCTTCAGGATGTTGACCTACTCAGTAACGTAGAATGTATAAACATTTGGGTATTGGACCCAATGGCTTAACCCCTCTAAGATTTTACATGTATAACTTTGAACTCTATAGGTTACATGGAACATAGAGGCATTGGGGTATTAAACCTAATAACTTAGTTCCTCTAAGCTTACACCCTCTTAGATGCTTCCACTTAGTAGTTTTATAAAACTTTAGGGCATTACAGGGTTTACCTTCTAGTTAATACCTTGGGATACTAGGAGGATTCCATATGCTATCATCTAACCAAATTTAAAAAATCCAAAAATTTAGCTAAGGTAAATCTGAAAGAAACTCAAAGTAAAAGTGGCTAAGGCAAGACATCAAATTAGTCAATGAGGAAAATGACTACGGTGAAAATATATTAAGAGTTCAGTAATTGAGTAAGGCACAATTCAAATTTAAACACAAATATGTCTTTACAACTGGAAACACAATAAGGTAAACTATACATGACTATATCACTGTTATCATGTTTAGAAAGAAGTAAAATCTTACTTAGGGTAAAGAACATGAACACGATTCTAAACCAATAAACTCATTGGTTTAGTCAATTTATCAACTGAATGCAAGGCAAATTTGCTCAAGCCAATGAATCTAAAAGAATGGTTCACTAAAATCCATGCTAAATATCTAAGCTTAATAAAACTTCATCAGTTATATTAAAGATTGAGTTATTGGGAAGGCATAAAACATGCAATAAGTCAACTATAAAAGCCTATGGGATTCTTTCACAAGATAACCATTTGATCCACAAAAACGTCAAAGGTTTAAAAAAGTATTTATATTGTTATTAAAAATAACAATCCATAGCTTATCAACTGTGTTCTACTCATCCTTTCACAATCTAGATGTAAATAATAATTAAACCATAATAGATTTGGAAAGGAGAGACACATGCATAATAAAGTGACTATTCTCAACAAAGCTTTAATCAAATAAATCATAGTCTTTTATTAGAAAATACATAAGGTAAAATGGAGCTTTCCTTTACACAATGATTATTGTTGACCATTTTGTCCAACAGGGCAAAAAATTAGTCAAATTCTCCCCCTGCTGTTTAAGGCCAATTGATTTTTTGATTTTGCACAAGTCCAGAAGTTTCTACGGGCTCTTCAGGTGCTTGGTTCGAGCTTCAAGTTCTTTGGCTTTGGTTTAATCAGCTAAGTTCAATGCAGAGTTCAATCAATAGTTCAACCAACTTTTTGGTTCATCGCTTGCTTCATCGATTGGTTCAAACAAAAGGTTCACCAATGGGTTCAACCAATTGGTTCATTTGTTTGGTTCAACGCGCCGATTCAAAGCTTAAGGTTCAACGCTTTGATTCAGTTCAATGGGTCAATGGATTTTGGTTCATTGGCAAAGTTCAAAGGTTCAGTTTAATCATGCTTGGCATGCAGCGTTGAACCGTTGAACCAATTCAATGCTTTGGTTCAATGCGATTGGTTCAAGGGTCAGTTCAACAAGCAGAAAAGCTCGAAGGAATTTGCTGATAGATGATGATGTCCTGAAAGCCATCAAATATAAGGAAGTGAATTAACCATTAGTTTTCAAAGCGATGATGGCCGTGTGAATGCCAAATTTCATACAATGAAAGAGCCATTTGCTTTCGAACCAAAGGAGCGCTAACCATGGAAAAGGCCCAAAAATGTAGTGACCCGCCAGAAGATAGCCCAAGGGCTGAAAGAGCTGGAAAGAGACAAGATAGGGAAAAGACAAAAGTGCTAGGTGTAGGAGCAGACATATAGTCTAAGTGGTGAAGGGTGGCGTCGACTCAAGAAATTACTCCAACAGGTGAAATAGTACTTGTGAATTGACCATTAAGAGGCACAAACAGCTAGCAGTGCAACCAGTTTTGTTCATTTTGCATTTATGAGTAGACAAATTGTGTAATCACCTTGAAGAAGCGGCCTTACAAGTAGACAAAGGGCACATGCTCATTGATGTTTTGAGCGGCTTGCTCTTCCCAATGCTCTCAAGGCACATGTGCCACTTGTAAAAGGGGCACCAAAAGGGATCCTTTCTTCTCCTATATATGGAGGACTTGTCATTTTGTAATAATCTTCCACATTTGTAAGGTGTACCCTTGGCAAAATTTACACCTGAATCAATAAAATGCATTTTTTACCTCTATCTTGGATAGACATTTTTGAGTATGTCTCGAGTGTTAGTTTGTGTTTAGTCATTATTTCTTGATGCTTTCATAGGTTCGACACCAACATACCTGTTGTCTACAAGGTGCCATTTCTGCAGCTGACAAGGAGAGCTGTATTTGGAAGTGCAGAAATAGAAGAAATTACTACATAAGTGTGCATCTCACAACACCTTTGGTGATCTATGTTTTTTGTATTTTCCATTAGAGCCTCCTTGCCCTGTTTCTTGCAGCCTGGTCCTTCTGCCAAGTCTGAAGTGTATGTGTGTGTTTGTCTGATTTAAGTGTGAATGTGAGAAGGTCAAATTTATTTTGGTGCATCACCTCTTTAGAGTAGTTTGTTTTCCTGTAATCTTTCTCCCTTTTCATCCCCCCCATTATATATCTATATATATATGTGTGTGTGTGTGTGTGTGTGTGTGTGTGTTAGCACTTACTGGAACGAACATGATGCATCAAAGGGAGCTAGCCCTTATCTAGAGACTCTCCCTTCTAGCTTCACCAGTCCCACAGATGAGAGGGGAGTTTTCATTGTTGTGTGTGGAAGGCAGGAGCTCGGCCTCCTGCCCACAGGTGCAATCCACTATGTCAACAATTTTTGGCACGCCCGGTGGGACCAACTAGGACAAGTTATGTCCAAAGAGTTGAAGAATTTTGGTGTGTTCTTTGACCAACCAGCCTTTGGAGGCTTTTGCATCAAACACCAATGGTGATGCTGAGTTAAATCAACTGGTTAAGCAGTTCTGGTACCATACCATCAAGAAGCATATTCTGGTATGTATACCCCCATCGTTCAGAGCCATGGACCTTGTTTTCCTTGTTTAGCATGGCTATGATCCTTACCAGCCTTATGTTGATCCTTATCAGGTTCAATATGGCTAGTCCCAACCCTATCATGAGTTATATCAAAGTTATGCCCAGTCTTCTCATTACGTCACTTCTCCCACTCAACCCAGTCTCTTTGCCAATCAACCTGTTTCTGCCTTCAAGCGAGCACTGCTGGGATATGAAAAATATGTAATAGATCTTGACACCAGAAGGGGATGTGGCCAAGAAATTCTTGATCATAACATCCATCAAGTGAGGAATGTACTGGATCAGGTTAAGAAAGAATGGGCTCCTATTGAAAGAGCCAATTAGCACAGGCTTACAAATGAGATGTTGGATGTGAGTGGTTTGATTGCATCTATAGAGGAGAAGCTGAGTATTTATGAGAGGAAGCCTTACCAAGTCTATCAACCTGCATACTCGCTACCCCAAGCATCATATCAGTCATATACAGCCCCTACTTATGAGCCAAGTCAAGCCTGTCAAAGTCCTTTCCCCAATTATGTTGAGGAGAGTTCCAAAACAACAAACCTTGTGTTTAAGGCTAATCTTGATAGACAGATCGAATTGGCAAACCTTCAAATGTAGCAGTCCATCTTGGTAGCGAGGGAAGTTGAATTTAAATCTTCACTACCCTCTCACACTATGGCCCCATCACCCCCAAAGGAGATGCCCAGTCTAAATTTCTTGAGTTGGAATCAAGTGGTTGAGTCACGGAATAGTAATGGGGTGAAAGACATTGTCCAAGAGTGTGAGGTACAAGATGAGGTTAGTCCTTTTCAAGTTCCCCCCACCCTTCCTCAGGAAGCTCCTTGCATTTTATGGCAATCTTCATGCACTCCCCATCTCTATGGTGTTTCCCACGAGCTCCAAGAAGTACAAGGTGAGGATTATCTAGCTAAGCGGGTTGAGGAATTAGAAGCTAGGATGAGACTGCTTAGAGAAAGAGAGATGGAGCTTTCAGACCTTGTAGAGGAGCCGATGCCAAAAGACACCCCTTCCACCAATCCACAAGCTAATTTCAATATTGATGAAGTGTTGGTAAAGTGGAGGGATGAAAATCAAGAAATTTTGGCCTAAAGGCTGCCCTCTCATATTCTAGAGAAAAATCCCTCTTGTATGCCAAATCCTTTCTATCAGATGGCACTTGCTCATTCTGAATCATCTGATGCATCAATCGATCCTATATTCAATCCCGTGCACCTAGATTTTTAGCACGCCTCTTTTCAGACAGCTCTTCCTGTACATGAGCAGACCCTCCCAAATCTTCCCCAACCTCCTCAAGTCTTTCAACATGATCTCCAATTTCCAAGCTGGAAGAAGGAACATCATGGACCAGCTCAGGACCTTGAAGAGGATAAAGTCACTTCCTATTCATAGGAGCAAGATTCCAATCCCAAGATCATGAGTTGAAAGCAAATAGTGGAATCTTGGGGCAGAAAGGAAGAAGAAGAGAAAGGTTTTGCTCAGAACCTTAAAGAAGATGGGGCTGCTCCTACTCCCGATGATGATTGTGACTTCTAAGAAAGTCTCTTCCAAGAGGATATAGACAGGTGGATTGCAAAGTTGGAATCCAAAGAGAGATTCCTCAGCCAGCGTGTGATGGACAGTTCAGACCCAACAACACATTCCATGTCTGAACACACCCCACCTACACATCCCCAAAAGAGCTATCAGGCCATGCCTGATATTGGTGAAGTGCTGACCAAATGGAAAGAGGAGAATCATTCAATTCTAGTTCAGGGACTGCCTCCTCTTCCACATGAGTTCGTCCATTAGCCTTCCACTTCACCCCTTCTCGAGGAGGAACCTGTCTTGAGGGAAGCAAGTGAAGAGGAGTATGCTCAGTTCATGACTGATCAGGGAGACTTCATGAGTATGGATGAGGAGGAGATCACCTTAAGTGACCTGGAGGAGCATAAATAATATCTTGTTCATGCTTTGAATGATTTGTTTGAAGTCATTGGGGTAGGCTGCACTATTCTTCAAGGAGGCTATGAGTTGGATAAGAGCAGAGAAGGCAGTATTGGGGTTCAAACAAGAATGCAAAGAGGTTATAGTCTTTCAGATTTATCCCTCTGAGAGGTTGGTGAATCTGAAGATAATTTCTTTGAAATCATCAATGAGGACGGTCATACCATGGAACTCGAGCATGAGCCAAAAGAGAACAAGCCAGTCAATGATGCATATCAAGAGGCTTCTGGTGATGAGTTGGCAGCAATTGATTTCTTGATGAGATACACCAGCCTAAAGAACCAATAGGAGGCAAGCTTCCAAGAACAAACAGAGTACGTATACGTTGGAAGCATGTTTGAATCTCCACTCGGATATAAGCCAAATCAGGTGACAGGCAAGAGGAGCAGGTCACCAACTCTCCTTTTCATTCAGCTACTTACCTGGCACCATAAGTCTTCTTGCCAGGAAGGGGACGTTAGAAGTTTTCCCTTTGATCCAGGAGGGAATCAAAAATACCTGGTTAACTGTATATAGTAGGTTGCTTTTAGTTTCCTTTCCCTGTTTTCCCTAAGTGTTGTTTTCACAAGTAGTTTTCTTAGCCTTGTGTGTGTTTTTTCTTTCCCCTTTTGAGGTGAATCTGTGTGTTTGATTCTAGAATTTATCAGAGATGTTACTATTTTAAAGTTACAATCTGACTCCGTGCCCAATGTATTTTTAAGGCAACTGGCTTCTAAGCATGACAGGCATGCTTCCTTTGGGAGGCGCCAATATGTTGACCATTTTTCCCAATAGGGAAAAAAATCGGTCAACTTCTCCCCCTGTTGTTTAAGGCTAATTCATTTTTTTAATTTTGCACAAGTCCAGAAGTTTCTACAGGCTCTGCAGGTGCTTGGTTTGAGCTTCAAGTTCTCTGGCTTTGGTTCAATCAGCTAAGTTCAATGCAGAGTTCAATCAGCAGTTCAACCAATTTTGGTTCATCGCTTGCTTCATCACTTGGTTCAAACAAAAGGTTCACCGATGGGTTCATTCATTTGGTTCAACGTGCCGGTTCAAAGCTTAAGGTTTAATGCTTTGATTCAGTTCAATGGGTCAACGGCTTTTGATTCATTGGCAAAGTTCAAAGGCTCAGTTTAATCATGCTCAGCGTGCAGTGTTGAACCATTAAACCAGTTCAATGCTTTGGTTCAACACGATTGGTTCGAGGGTCGATTCAACAAGCAAAAAATCTCAAAGGAATTTGCCGATGATGATGACGTCTCGAAAGCCGTCAAATATAAGGAAGTGAATTAGCCATTGGTTTTCAAAGCGATGACGGCTGCGTGAATGCCAAATTTCATACAATGAAAGAGCCATTTTCTTTTGAGCCAAAGGAGCACTAACCATGGAAAAGGCCCATAAATGCAGTGACCCGCCAGAAGATAGCCTGAGGGCCGAAAGAGCTAGAAAGAGACAAGATAGGGAAAAGACAAAAGTGCCAAGTGTAGGAGCAGATAGATAGTCTAAGTGGTGAAGGGAGGCGTTGACTCAAGAAATTACTCCAACAGGTGAAATAGTGCCTTTGAATTGACCATTAGGAGGCGCAAATAGCTAGCAGTGCAATCAATTTTCTTCATTTCGCATTTATGAGTAGACAAATTGTGTAATCACCTTGAAGAAGCAGCCTTACAAGCAAAGAAAGGGCGCATGCTCATTGATGTTTTGAGTGGCTTGCTCTTCCCAATGCTCACAAAGCACATGTGCCACTTGTAAAAGGGGTGCCAAAAGGGCTCCTTTCTTCTCCTATATATGGAGGACTTGTCATTTTGTAATAATCTTCCACATTTGTAAGGCGTAGCCCTGGCAAAATTTCCCCTGAATCAATAAAACACATTTTTTACCTCTATCTTGGATAGACATTTTTGAGTATGTCTCGAGTGTTAGTTTGTGTTTAGTCATTATTTCTTGATGCTTTCACAGGTTTGACACCAACATACCTGTTGTCTACAAGGTGCCATTTCTGCAACTGACAAGGAGAGCTATATTTGGAAGTGCAGAAACAGAAGAAATTACTACATAAGTGTGTGTCTCACAGCACCTTTGGTGATATTTGTTTTCTATATTTTCCATTAGAGCCTCCTTGCCATGTTTCTTGCAGCCTGGTCCTTCTGCCAAGTCTGAAGTGTATATGTGTGTTTGTCTGATTTAAGTGTGAATGTGAGAAGGTTGACTTTATTTTGGTGCATCACCTCTTTAGAGTAGTTTGTTTTCCTGTAATCTTTCTCCCTTTTCATTCCCCCCCCCATTATATATCTATATATATATATATATGTGTGTGTGTGTGTGTGTGTGTGTGCTAGCACTTATTGGAATGAACATGATGCATCAAAGGGAGCTATCCCTTATCTAGAGACTCTCCCCTCCAGCTTTGCCGGTCCCACAGGCAAGAGGGGAGTTTCCATTGTTGCGTGTGGAAGGCAAGAGCTCGACCTCCTGCCCACGGGTGTAATCCACTACATCAACAATTATTTCCCAAGGGTTTAAATATAGTAGCCATAACCAGTTATGATTCCCTTTTCCAACAGGTTCAACACAAGGACAACATAAGTCTTTATTCATGACTGGCATAACTATACCAGAAAACACTAATGTTTAGTTTATTTCAATAAGCTTGATTGTTATTCCCAATAATAATCCCATAGCTATTTATTTAAGTTCCAATCATTTTTAGATAATTTTAATTCCATTAACTCTTCACATTCAGACATCCATAGAGACACACAATGCTTAAAAGACCAGCCACTCATGGCAAAGATTTAAACAAAAAAACCAATCTATTAATCCATTTGAAAGTACCACACAGGCTAAATACTTTTGAAACATACAAGACTCTTCTCAAGGTCCTATAAATCAAGGATTCATAACAATAACATCTCAATTTAACACTAAGGTCTTAATAATAAAAAATAGATGTCTTAATCCATAGTTAGAATATTATCCAAACTCTATTTTAAATAAGAATATTACAAGCAAGCTGGATGCTATAGCATATTAATACATCAAATTCATTCATATTTATCATCATTGATAGGTACATCTTTTAGTCTAATCAAGTACAGAGGAACCAAGTAATCTTTAATAATGTTACAAATCTGCTTCCGAGCATTTGTTGGCCATTAGAAGGAAGGCTCACTACCCAACCTTTTATCATCATCAAGTTGCTGCTCTAGACACCCTGGAACTTGATACTCCCAACTTTGAACATGTTTATATCACTTGGTATAGGCAAAGATGGATATCTAAGCAAGGGCATCTAAACATAAGGGAAGACTATGCACACCTGATAGTACAAATTATGGCTTTAACCTATGGAGACTTCCAATCCTAAATACAAGATAAATAATCATTTAAATGATCATTCTGGTGAAGTAAAACATTCATGAATTTAATATTAGTAGGCAAGGAATTATAACATAATAAAGCCCACTGAAATATTGGAGTATCAAGATGATATCTCACTCTATTGCTTTCTTCTAATAGTCATGGAAGGGTTAAGCAATCTACCATCATGTATCATCATGAGAAGGATTAAAAACTTCCACCATGAAATTCATAAGAGGGTCAAGTATTCACCACCATGCCCAACATAGGAGGGATTGACATTCTTCCACTAAGAAGATGTTGATCATAAACCACCATCAACCAGTGTCACAACAACATATAATAACATGCATACAAGAACATAAGCAATTCATGAAAATAAGGAGGAATTACATTTCCAAGGTCCTCAAAGGATAAATATTACATGAAAACTAATGCACAACCATGGTAAGCAATAAAACAAGAAGAATAAACCAAGTGGTCTTATTCACCTGAAAGCAAGAAGATCAAATTGAGAATAAAATAATTTTATTCCAAATAAACATCAGAAAACATAAGTTATTAGGAATCCCACCTATCGACCTCTAGACCACTTGGGCACTATCTGTTAGTTGTCTAGACTTAGCTCTCCTAACTAGTTATTCCTATCTAGTGCTTCTCCTCTCATATGCTAAGTCTAATTATTTTCTAATTTGGTAAAAGTCTCCCACTAAAGGATGTCAAATTCTATGTATAGACATACCAGAATTAGCCAACCACCTCCATTTTCCTAGCCATGCCTCATTAAGGGACATTCTTTCCCATGCTTAATTAAGGCACATCATAACGCTTGCATATTTTTGTGATTGCTTCTAGGAATTCCTTACCTCTTTTTCCACTTGATCTAGTTTAAGGCAATCAATAGAAGATGTATCACTTAGCCACTAGATAAAAGAGATGTTGACAATAAGATCAAGCGATCAAAAGACAAGTTTCACTAACCAAGATTTAAATATAGCCACTTAAAAATTATAATAAGTTAGCAAAGGTGGTAGACTAAGCATCCGATACTTATCATGGGTTTAGGATGATTTTAAGAGTAAAATTGATTAGAGATAAAACCATGCTTGGCATAGTCTTTTTTCTTCATTGGCCATTTTGTTGTTCTTGCACATTCAATGCATACATCAAATTCCTCTAACCTAATAGCCAAACCTACAAAATTTAATCAAAAAAGGCAATTTAAATCAATTAACCATAGCCAATCATTCTTGGAATATCAACATCTATGTGGATAATTTCATATGATCTAATACATAAATAGTTGCCCATTTCAAAAGTTTAAAATTAATAATTTAAACATGTTTTAAGACAATATATTTCATATACATAATCAAATATCATAAGGAAACATTTATATGAAGGAAACATAAGCATCATAATTTTCATAAGTAAGCAATCAAAACATGATTGATAATAGGTCTTTCTCATGGTTCCCACACATGAGAAGCCTTTTTAAGTCCTTGCATGCCTTAGTTAGATGTGACTTAACAATATACTTCCATAATAAAAACATATAGGTCATAATTTCATAGTCATCTTTCTCAAAGATTAGCACTATGCAAAATGGGGCCTTACATCCAAGGTAAAAAAAAAATTCTTTTTATGTCAAATGGTTATGGTTAGGACAATTTTTTTGAAGCAATGCTCAAATGAAAAAGTAGGATCACCAATATGTTTTATCAAAATTTGGACTAATATGTGAACTAAACCTATTTAAGATGAATTGAATGGAACAAAACAAAATGTAGGAAATTGACTTGTGACAAGTAGATTAAATGTAAGAGTAGGATCACCAATATGTTTTTATAAAAATTTGGACTAATACTTTAACTAAACTTAATTAAGATAAATTGAATGGAATCAATAAAAAAATAGGAAATTGATTTGTGATAAGCAAAAACAAATGTACAAAACTGAATTCAATAATGTATAATCAATCAAAATAAGAATAATTATGATATGAAATGACAAACTTAGTTGTTTTTATTCAATTCTTAATGTATTAACTAACAAATGACTAAATCAAGAAAATAAGAACATCTCTACAAGTGCCCAGAAGATGTGACAGAAGGTGAAGAAGGTCAATCATGTCTTATTTAGTACCGACTGCTAATTCTAACTTGAACTAATTAGTCTTAGCTTTTACATAAAATAATAACTTAGGTCACTATCACTTGCAACAATTTTAATTTGGTTTTATGCACATATGTGACCTTTGGGAGTGTGCAAAAACCCTAAAATAACTTTTCCAATGTTGAACCCTAATAGAGATTACAATGATTGAAAACTTGTAAATAGAGAAAGAGGGAAGTGTAATGGGTTGAGATGACCCCAATCACTCCCATGATGATTGAACGTTGCCTATGTATCCAATACTCCAAAGAGGGAATTTAAGCCCACATATTTCTCCCACATAAAGTGCTTTGTGTAATTGTGATCCTTTGACTATATGATTGCACCTAGGGATGCCTTGAATAATTGATCATGCTTTGATTTGGCTCTGATAAAATAAAATTTGGAATTTTCTGAGGACTACTTCAAGTGATTAGAATTAGAATTGGGATGAATAAGGAATCTTTGATCAATGTGCAATAATGTATGTTTTTGTATTGAAATTGCCAAGTGGTGAAATAAGTGATTTGAATGTGTCTTTATAGTAATCCAAAAGGAGAAAGTGTACACTATGAATCCTAAAAACATAGATGAAAAATTAAGGGAGGGTTTAATTTTAAAATTTTACCGTTAGAGGACCAAAGATAGTAACATCCCATAAGGGATAAGAATGTTTGCCACTACTGTCCCCTACTGACTATTTTTATTCTTTAGGGAGATGTGTAAATTTTGGGTATGGATCTATCCAAACAAATGCTTATGTATGTTTTTAGCTATTAAAACATTTATTTAGGTGTTAGATAATAATTTAGGAAAGAAATAGGTCCATGCAAGTACTTAGGATAGTATGAGTGGCAAAATAGGTCATGATTAAGGACACAAATTAGTTAAAATGAAATAGGGTTGAAACTAAAATTATCAAGTATTCCTCACCAGATTTAGGTGTCTACACAAGTAAATCTTGTTTACACCACTTCATGAGTCCTTATTATCTAAATAAATTATATATTTTGATGAGTCGTGCCATATAATGATAGACCGAGAAGTCAAGATCCTTACACTCAATAAACTTAAGTATGCCCCTACTACCACTACTAATTCAAATGCCAAGTTTCAAAGCAATCCAAATTATAAGGGAAAATAAATTGAGAACAAGAATGAAGTTAAAATTATAGTTAACATAATATCATAACCTAAAAATAGGCTTCTCTTGCTCTACCGAATAGGCATTTCCCCCCATTGCCTCAATCTCCCCATAAATTGTTACAAAAGTTACTTGAGTGCAATATTTTACCCTTGCCTCCACCAATAATGGTTGATACAAACAAACCTCTACTTAGTAGATATGACCATAATACTTATTATGATTATCACTATTATTTTAGATACTTTACAAACTAATGCTTCAAGTTAAGGTACAATATACATTATCATATCAATGAAAAAACTATTGAATTAGGCACACCCATAGAGGATGCCAAAACACATAAAAAAATAACTATAAGTTGCATTTTTTTAATGGCCCATTCCAAATAATGAGGAAACAAAAAAAGGACACTTCTCAAGTACATCATATGTACCATGCATATCTTCCTCATGAGGCATATAGTCATTTAATTGATAGGCTTATTGGCACACTTACAAGTAGATTACCATAGTGATCTAAGATTACATTCGATGATAATAATATTATTGATAATAACTCAAATTTATATGCATTATTTATATGATCTCACATCAATGAACACCTTATACATAGTGTTATGGTTAACAATGGTTCAAGCTAAAATGTTTCTACTATGGCACTTCTCAAATCTCGTAGATACACATGAAAGAATACACAAGATACTTCAAGATTAATCAAAGGGTTTAATGGACACACACAAGTCACCTTAATACATATTGTTCTACCTCTTTAGGTAGTACCAACCATAGTAACTATGTCATTCCTAATTATACTGAGTAATGAGGCATTTGACATGTTGTTAGGATGGCCTTAGATTTAAAATCTCTATGTAGTATCTTATAAAATAAATTGATGTGTCAAGTATACACACTATAATAGGGTAGTTATAATTTTGTAAATTCGATATGAGTAACCTCTTCAACTAGTGGTGTTTCCTCCTCCACCCTCACTACCACCATAATTAATTATTACTCCTATTTATGATAATTATAAAGAAACAATTGTTACGTTTAATATGGATCAATAAATAGAGGTAATTATTGCTTCCATTTGGGATTTATCTATACATTTAGTACCAAGGAGAACATTTGATTCTTCTAAGTAGTCAATACCAAAAAAATTATCATATTCAATATCTATTCATGACTCCAAGAGGCCTTTATATAATATAACATGTACTAAGTTAGTCCCATATATAGATCAACATGTTCTACAATAAACATGTGTCTACGCATTCTCATACTATCTAATGGGCTCCACACAGTCCTAAATCTTCTACAACTATTTATCATGCATAGGATTTAATGAGTAGTGACGATGATGGTTACATTATTTCACCTGATTCCTTTTTAGATTTTGATACACCCACACCTATTAATTTTCTTTCCTAAAAGCTAACTCTTACAATGTATGAAATAAGCAATTATCATGACTATCCCCTTGATGTAATAATTGGTTAGAAAATTTGCACATATTCAAATAAATTCAAAAATATAATTTTTTAAAAATCAAATAAATACAAAAACATTAAAACATTTAAAAAATAAAAAAATAGAACTTGAGCATGACATGAGTTGCTAGATTACATTATTTTAAATATGTTATTCATCAAATCTTTGGTAGATGGCATATTATTTTATACACACATACATTTAATGAGGTATATGAGTGTGATGCAGGGTATATAAATCATACATGGAAATGTAGGTGCTTGAACTTTCCTATACCTAAGGGACATGCTAATGTTGGGGGCATCTATTGTTATTTGCACAAAATACCCTCATTCATACATAATCATGGTACCCCACTTTTTGATTTTTTATCTGCTCTCATTTGCATGCCCAACCAGAGCCCAAACCACCCTCCATCGAGAAGACCAAGTCCATGTGGGAAAATTTAATATTAAACACTTATCATAAAAATGATTTCTAGATGACTTAACTTGCCTTTAAAATATTGATTATTTGCTCATATGTGCTTGCATTGTTTTGGTCATATCTTGATTTGCATGCACTTTTAAGTCCCAAAACCCATTATGTCAATCACATTGAAATGATAAAATTTCATGTTTTGCACTTTGATGGGAAATGAGTCATGGACCTCCAAAATTATTAATTCCTAATAGCCTCCAAAAGGGTGAACTAGTCTAGGGAATGTTATTCCACTTGTTCCCAAAAAGCCTAAAATCCTTGGATTTGTCTACGAATGGACACACTGTCAAGTTTTTGATCATAAATTTTGACTCATAACTCTATTGTTAATGTTATTCATGGGATTGGAAAGGTGACTTTGAGTCAATGAACTTTCATGTTTTAAACTTTACCCATAAACATGCCCTTGACCTTCAAAATTATCACTTCTTAATGGCCTTAAAAAACATGAAATGGTATTGTTCCACTTGTTCCCAAAAAAGCCAAAAATCTCAAAGTGGTGGATAAGTGGTCAGGTTTTCAATCATAAATTTTAACTTGTAACTCCATTTTTTATGATATTTATGGTGTTGGAAAGGTGACTTCAAGGTGATGAACTTTCATAATTTGCAGTTTTCCCACAAATGAGTTATTAACCTTCAAAATTTCTAGTTCTTAACGGCCTTCAAAAACCTATAATGGTCTTCTTCCCAAAAAGGACAAAAATCCCAAAGTGGTAGATAAGCATTCATGTTTTTGACCATAAATTTTGACTTGTAACTTCATTTTTGGTTCCATTTATGGCTTTGGAAATGTGACTTTGAGATGATGAAGTTTTGTGTTTTACACTTTGCCTAGGAAAAAGTTCTTGACCTTTAAATTTTTTAATTCTTGATGGCCTTTAAAAACCTAAAATGGTCTCGTACTACTTATTCCTAAAAGGCCAAAAATCTTGATGTGGTGGCTAAGTGGTCAGGTTTTCAATCATAACATTTGGCTCGTAATGCCATTTACGGTGTTATAAAGGTGAATTCAAGGTGTTAAACTTTTATATTTTGAATTTTTCTTAGAAATGAGTTTTGACCTTCAAAAATTTTAGTTTCTAATGGCCTTAAAAAACCTAAAATGGTCTTTTTCCACTTGTTCCCCAAAAAACTAAAAATCTCAAAGTGGTACATAAGTAGTTAAGTTTTTAGTCATGTCTTTTGACTTGTCACTCCATTTTCCATAATGTTTATGGCATTGGAAAGATGACTTCAAGGTGATGAAATTTTATGTTTTGCATTTTTATAGGAAATGAGTTCTTGGCCTTCTAAGTTTTTAGTTATTAATAGCCTCCAAAAACCCAAAATGATATTGCTCCACTTGTTCCTGTAAAGGCCAAAAATACTAAAATGGTGCAAATGCCGTTAGGTTTTTGACCATATATTTTGACTCACTACTCCATTTTTGATGCCATTTATGATGTTAAAAAGGTGGTTTCAATGAAATGAACTATTTAATTTTTTATTTTGTCTAAAAACTTGATCTTGTGATTCATAATTGCTTATTCTTGACAGCCTCTAAACTCAAAAATAGTCTATGGGTGCACAGACAGTTAGGTTTTTGGTCATATCTTTTGACTCGTAACTCTATTTTTATTATTGTTTGTGGCATTAAAAGTGGTTTCATCCCCATCATAATGACATAAATTTAATGTAAGAGAAAGTTTTAATTTGTAATTGTTTTCATCTTAGGAGTTGTTTCAAACATATATCACAAAGAGACTCTCAATTCACCTCCACCACATAGAGTGATTCTGTTAGTGTAGGATATTATTTTCCATGTATTTACTAATTGTGGATTATTTCTACACTTGAGGTGTTGGCTTGCTTAAGTTTACTTAGTCATATGGAGTTAGACTTGATAACCATTATTACTAGTGGAGGTTACTCTTTAACCGACTATTTTGAGTATGGGAGTTACATGCCTATTCTAGGCTCTTTAGCCATTATTCATGAAGGAGTTACACATTCACTCTCCTTTTTATTCATCTCTATTTTATGAGTTATTCAAGTAGTGTGTGTTGGATGATATTGTGATTAATTGCTTTACAATATTATCATTTATTTGATTTTAATTAACTTATAGCTACATTGTGCACTTGCTTGACTTGGGCTTACATTGAACTAGTGCATTCGCTTGATCTAGAGATCTTGGTGTTATCCATGATATAACATTAGATCTATTTTTTATTTGAATGCCTAGTTTATTTTTTTCTAATTATTCAAAAATCTTGAGTTTTATTGTGTTAGTTTTTAAAATTTTTGTGGAGGTGTTAGATCTCAAATTTTTAGTGCAATTTTTTTAGCAAATCATTCATGCACATTAGTATCGAATAATATTTAGACCTGCATATTAATTTTTCCTAGACTTGGCATCATGCCATTATTGTATTTTGACCTATTATTTTAGACTTGACTACATCGTGGTTTCATGGCCATTCATCTTTATACTATTCATAGCTTATGTTTCATTACTAAGTGGACTGGAAAGAATTAGATGTAGAACATTGTTTTGCTCTTTATGCAAGTTTTCATTGGGAATGGGTGTTTTGTGCATGTCAAAACTACTAGGGTTGAGTTGAGAGGAGTGAAACAAGGTTTGAGTGGTCCCAAATTTGGTGTTTTCTTTTTATAGGCCTGCAAATCCTCCATGGTGGTGCCCTATAGCAAGTTGATTTTTTCAAAATTCTTTAGTGAGGCCTAGGTGGAAACACAAATCTTGTTCACATCTTCCCATCCCGATCTTTTTTAATAAAATTAGGTTTTTAGTAAAAGTGCATTTAAAGTTTTTGTGTAAACATTTAAAATGGCCTATTAATGGCAAAAAAAAAATTGTAATAGAGTTTGATAGGCAACTTAGATTTTAGTGCCATTTTTTTCAAAAGTGATTGTTTTTTGTACTCAACTGATTTGAGCCATTTGTTTTGTAATCATGCTAAAATGATAAAGTGTAAAAATCTGAGGATTTGATCAAAAATAATTTTTAGGGAGTATTTTTGGTGTGAATTATCTTCACTCTTCTTTCTTGCCTTCTTTTTATTTCTGCAATTTTTTTTTGAACTATGGATCCTAATTGATAAGTCCACTCATGACATTTAATTATCATGAATGGAAATCAAAAATGAATATCACTCTGAGGAGTAAGGGTTTACATTTCATTACAATGGCCAATGATATTGAACCAAATGCCATTGTAAAATAAATAAATGCTTTAACCATTATGATGAAGCCTTTGGATTGTTGTATCTTTCTGTGTCTTTTGATCTACTATATCATGTTGAATCTTATAAAATTCCTAATGAAGTATGAACCACACTGAAAAATCTCTTTGGGAATTTATATGTGATGCGATTCATGAACTAGAAAATGAATTCAGTAGTTTGAGTCCTAGCATTTTTGACACCTTACATGATTTTTTCACTAATTTTAAGTCTTTGATATTGTAGTTAAAAGAATGTGAAATAGATAAGAAGGATGATCAACTGGTTCTTTCTATACTCTCTAAACTAGGTCTAGACTATTCTATGTTTGTCTCTACTTTTCATGCCACAAAAAGTGCTCTTATAGCTATAGATCTATATTTTAAAGTAGGTTAGTTCATGTGTTAGTATAGAAAACACATAATAAGCATAAAGAATGTAACAAGCTAAGCCTACTCCCTCGAGGGGCGGTGTTAATGAAATCAATAAATTAGTTAAGAGAGTAAGACAAGTAATACTTTACCATAATGACTTTCCTTCAAATATGGTTAATAAACATGATTATGCCTAGATTTGGTGCTCTAAGTCTTTATCAATACGGTTGGATTAATGCCTCCATCATCTCTTTTAGTACCAATGGCTTAGATGCCTAATTATGGTCAATTTGGGGGAATGAGTGAAGCTTCTCTAGAACTATTTTTGGATAATAACATTGCACAACTAAAGTTTAAGAGTTATGTCTATGGATCATGTATTTATAGATTTTTTAGGAATGTTAAGAATCAACTGTGACCATCCATCCTGAGATCAAGATGTGTGGCCAAGGATCAATTCAATTTTGGAGGACAAAGCCATTAATATTTTAGAACTAGAGAGCATTAATGAGGAATGAGTGGACTTAAACCACTAATATTTGAATTAAAGTGAATTAGGAATGGATAATGATTTCATAAAATGCATTGTCCCAATCAGGGATCAATGGACAAGAATCGACACTTACACATGACATGTGAGGATAAATTAAAGTGTTTTAGTGATTTTGGTATAGATTATGCATTTTTATGGAATATTATTCATATTTGTAATTTTAGCACAAAAGTGAAAAGAATTGCATGTCTACATTTTACCCCTATTTGAGAAGGCACAATGAGACATTTGGTCGAAGTGATTACTTTTCAAAGAATAAAAAGGTCACTTGAAATAATTATAATTACAAGAAATAAATTTGTTCCTACTTTCTACTAAATTTTGAATGAGTCATAAAGAAATGGGGTTATGAAAAGGCCCAAAACAACATTTGGGTGGCCCATGATGCCCCTTGAGGGGAAGATAAAAAAATTGAATTTTAAAGGGTTGGCCCTCAATCAAAAGAAAAATAATCATGTAATTCAACAAAAAGGTTAAAAAAATGGAGTAATTAGAAGAAAATGGTTTGAAAAATGGCTAAATGGGGTGAAAATGAGTGCCCTCAAAAGATAAATGGGGGAACAATAGGCCCAGGGGGTGAAAAATTTGAAAATTTTACTATAAGTTTACCCCTGGGGGTAAAAATCATTCATTTTTACCCTCCACTATTGCAATTTAGAGCTTTGAGATTTATGTATGAGAGAGGTGAATATAATGGCTAACATCCCATACCATTGACACCTTAGGGAATGCATTCAATAGTACCAATGACCACAAGGGAGTAGAGAATCAATATGCACCTTTTTTGGTTTCTAATTTCTGCATTTAATACATTTAATGCTAGGTAGAAGTAGGAGTTTTGACAATCTCACTGTTTATAGATTTGTGCAGATGATGAGGTCACCCTTGACAATGGTGATTTTTCCATCAAGAATGTTGATGTCATTATTACTTTAGTGCGATTGTGGGTAAAAATGGTGAGGTTTCCCCTTAATCAATGACTTCACTAATTTTGACAGAAATCACCAGTCAAATGATGAGATTGATAAGTCAAATGACAAGATTGTATGCACATAGTATTTTCAAATTTTATGAATTATTGACATTCTCTATCTTGAAAGAACCCATAAAGTCTCAATATCTCTGAGTGAACACCTTAAGGGGTGTACTAGAAAAGGGGTGGATAGACAATCAGTGCTTCGTAGGATTGTTGTCCCTTTTTGCCACTTGCTATCTACACATTTGTCTCCTAAAACCATTCCCCTAAGCTTTGCCTCCTATTTTTCACGCTCCTCTAGTATTTAGCACCTTCATTAGCCTTTCCCTAACCTAAACCTATTTTTTGATGGTTTACATTACATAGTCATCCCCATTGACCTTGTACTCTTATTAAAAGATGTATTAGGGTCTAGGTCGACTCCTAGCCGACCTAGTCCATGACCTAGTTTGTTTTTGTCAATTATGATACTAGGTCAACTGGGTCAACCTTGTTCACCTAAAATTTTAGAAAGGATTAGGGTTAGATTTGCCTATATAAACACATTTATTTTTCCATTTCTAAGAGAAGAGAATAAGTAAGATATATTATACATATTCTTATCCACTATTTTACTTGAGGAACAAGCTTAGGGTTTCATAATTTCTTTGGAGATACAGATATTGTCTTTTGGATAAGTATTTTGGATGCATTGATAGGTTATATAGCCTAGATTTGATTTATCCTTGTCAGCCTTACATACCAAAACAACCTCTTATGAAACAACTTGGCCAAGGGAGAGATTGAGGCCAATGGGTTTGTCTTCAAAGGTAAGTATTCCTAACTTTATTCAACCCTTGTAAGAGTAGATAGATATGCATTTACATTTCTCTTCCAAGCATTATGATTCCATATACATTGATGTGAACATATGTCTTCTATACATGTTTAATTTTCATGTTTATTACCCTCACTTTGTGTCACAAGCTTTGGTGAGCATTAGATTATATTTTTCTTTACTTGTTATTAGTTTAGTGAATATGAAAACATAGGACCTAGTTAGGGTTATTGTGTAGTTTTACTTGACTTAAGGATTTGAAACCCTCCCTAGTGATATTATTATGGTAAGATATCCTTTGATTAGGTCTATCAGATCCATCTTGGTCATGACCTTGATTATCTAATGTATCCCCAATCAAAAGTGTAAGTAGGATTTATCTTCTTTGAGCTATGATTGATTTATAGATCTGCTAGATTTCCCATTACATATATTCTGGTGAACTCAATGTGAATCTAACCCTTGTATGTTTTCTTTAATTTCTATCATCTTATTATTTTTCTATATTTGTGATACTGTATTGAACTAGTTGGTATATTTCTAACATTATGTGTACAAATTTAACACATAGTTACATCAAAATAACTTTGTTTTTTCTGTGCAGGTCTTCACTAGACACATGTTACTATATCAAATAGGTTGACATAGTACTCTTTTTCAATCCCAGATCAATAAACTAGGTTGAATAGGTCGATTTAGTCATCTTATTCTCTTTACCAACATCTAGATTAACAAATTAGGTCAAACAAGTCAACTTAGTCATCTTATCCTTCTTTAACACATAGGGTTTTATAGAATTGGGTCGAACCAATTGACTTAGTTTGCAAAATTTGGAAAGTAACATTCAAGGCACTTCAAAATAAAATTTTCAATCCTAATCATCACCAAACCCACCAAGGTTCCTCTCTTTCCTTAGTCATTTCAGTACTTACTTTCAGTTCTATTTTGTACAAGTTAGTAGTCTTTAAAATTGCAACCCTACAACCAATTAAGTTGACCTGGTCGACTTAGTTTTGTAGCCTATCTTCTATCTAAAAGACTAAGTTTAATTCTCTATATCCTTATCAACTTAGTTTAATTCCCTATTTTTAGTAAAGATTCAACCTGTATGAATCTATACTTTTATCTACCTCTTGGATTATAAAACACAGTCAACCTGGTCGACTTTATATTCTTTCTGTCTCTTTGCCTTTATATTATCTTAAACTTCCTTAATATTTCTCCCTCATACAGATTCAGATACAGATACAGATACATATATTTTGGATCATCTAAAAATTCCTTAATACTTCTTTGGAGATACATATATTGTCTTTTGGATAAGTATTTTGGATGCATTGATAGGTTGTATAGCCTAGATTTGATTTATCCTTGTCAGCCTTACATACCAAAACAACCTCTTATGAAACAACTTGGCCAAGGGAGAGATCGAGGCCAATGGGTTTGTCTTGAAAGGTAAGTATTCCTAACTTTATTTAACCCTTGTAAAAGTAGATAGATATTCATTTACATTTCTCTTCCAAGCATTAGGATTCCATATACATTGATGTGAACATATGTCTTCTATACATGTTTAATTTTCATGTTTATTACCCTCAATTTGTGTCACAAGCTTTGGTGAGCATTAGATTAGATTTTTCTTTACTTGTTATTAGTTTAGTGAATATGAAAACATAGGACCTAGTTAGGGTTATTGTGTAGTTTTACTTGACTTGAGGCTTTGGAACCCTCCCTAGTGATATTATTATAGTAAGATATCCTTTGATTAGGTCTAGTAGATCCATCTTGGTCATGACCTTGATTATTTAATGTATCCCCAATCAAAAGTGTAAGTAGGATTTATCTTCTCTGAGCTATGATTGATTTATAGATCTGTTAGATTTCTCATTACATATATTCTAGTGAACTCAATGTGAATCTAACCCTTGTATGTTTTCTTTCATTCTTTCATTTCTATCATCTTATTATTTTTCTATATTTGCATCATCTAAAACTTCCTTAATACTTCTTTGGAGATACAGATATTGTCTTTTGGATAAGTATTTTGGATGCATTGATAGGTTATATAGCCTAGATTTGATTTATCCTTATCAGCGTTACATACCAAAACAACCTCTTATGAAACAACTTGGCCAAGGGAGAGATTGAGGCCAATGGGTTTGTCTTCAAAGGTAAGTATTCCTAACTTTATTCAACCCTTGTAAGAGTAGATAGATATGCATTTACATTTCTCTTCCAAGCATTAGGATTCCATATACATTGATGTGAACATATGTCTTCTATACATGTTTAATTTTCATGTTTATTACCCTCACTTTGTGTCACAAGATTTGGTGAGCATTAGATTAGATTTTTCTTTACTTGTTATTATTTTAGTGAATATGAAAACATAGGACCTAGTTAGGGTTATTGTGTAGTTTTACTTGACTTGAGGCTTTGGAACCCTCCCTAGTGATATTATTATAGCAAGATATCCTTTGATTAGGTCTAGTAGATCCATCTTGGTCATGACCTTGATTATTTAATGTATCCCCAATCAAAAGTGTAAGTAGGATTTATCTTTTTTGAGCTATGATTGATTTATAGATTTGTTAGATTTCTCATTACATATATTCTGGTGAACTCAATGTGAATCTAACCCTTGTATGTTTTCTTTCATTCTTTCATTTATATCATCTTATGATTTTTCTATATTTGTGATACTGTATTCAACTAGTTGGTACAGTTCTAACATTATGTGTACAAATTTAACACATAGTTACATCAAAATAACTTTGTTTTTTTGGTACAGGTCTTCACTAGACGCATGTTACTATATCGAATAGGTTGACAAAGTACTCTTTTTCAAGCCTAGATCAATAAACTAGGTTGAATAGGTCGACTTAGTCATCTTATTCTCTCTACCAACATCTAGATTAATAAACTAGGTCAAACAAGTCAACTTAGTCATCTTATCCTTCTTTAACACATAGGGTTTTATAGAATTGGGTCAAACAAGTTGACTTAGTTTTCAAAATTTGTAAAGCAACATTTAAGGCCCTTCAACATAAAATTTTCAATCTTAATCATCACCAAACCCACCAAGGTTCCTCTATGTCCTTTCTTAGTCATTTCAGTGCTTACTTTCAATTCTATTTTGTACAAGTTAGTAGTCTTTAAAACTGAAACCCTACAACCAATTAAGTTGACCTGGTCGACTTAGTTTTGTATCCTGTCTTCTATCTAAAAGACTAAGTTGACCTATTCGACTCTGTTCTTCAAGACTTTTGCTTCTACACAATAGTAGAAACCTAGTCGACTTTGTTCTATACTATTTGCATATAGTGCCATCTAAACCAAATTTATACTATTTCAAATGTGAGAATTAACAACTATTTTCTAGTAATTAATTCACACTTTCATTTTCAATTGTTTGCATACTTAGAGTAACTCATATAGTCTAATTAGGTCATTTTTCAAAATACCATTTAGTTACACTAGTTTGATATTTTTCACACATTAAAAAATCACACAATATTCAAAATATATTTAACACTTATCTTCCTAAGGCCTACCTACTTGTATTTCATCACCAAGGGGGAAGCCGACTTAGTTTTCTAACCAAGTATAAATATGTAGTTAATGGTATATATTAACAAAGCACCCAACCCCCTTATCGCTATGAGATTGTGAAGTGAGGGTGTAGGCCCCAATACCAAGCCAATACCATTGCCAACATAGATCTATTTTAACCTAAATTTCTTGAAACCATCCATATATAGCTTTTTGGTTCCCTATTTTTAGCCAAATTTCTTATCATACTTAAATAAATACTCTCTAATAATCTAATAACACTCAGGATGATCACTTAGTTAGCATTTATTTTTTATTTGATTACTTGTTCTCTGATCATTTTGTGCTGTATTTTAAAAATTTGCATTGGCTAGTGTTGGTGCAAGGTTTTATACTATGTGACCCAATCAGATCACTCACATTGATCCAATTGTTTATGTGTTTACTTCCATTTCTTGCTTCAATCATATTACAATTTCCCCCCCTATTTTATTACACTATTATTCTATTCGATACAATCTCTTATAGACTCTATTTTCCCCTATCAATAGTACATAGTCAATCTATATGACTGTGTATCCCTTTATCCCTGATTTATCTCCCAGTCTGCAATACAAAGTTGACCTGTATGACTATGTATCCTTTTCTGCCAGTGAGGTTACAATACTAAGTCAACTAGTTTGACCTTGTATCCTTATCAACTTAGTTTAATTCCTTATTTTTAGTAAAGATTCAACGTATATGAATATACCCTTATCTACCTCTTGGATTATAGAACACAATCAACCTCGTTGACTTTATATTCTTTCTATCTCTTTGCCTTTGCATCATCTTAATCTTCTTTAATATTTCTCCCTCATCACAAACTTTCTATTTGAAGACAACATTGAGTTGAATTCAATAGATATGATGAGATTTACCAAACCCAATAGGTTTTATAATAATCAACTTGTGTCTTCTACCTTAAATAAAAGCAATATGCATTTAGCCTCTCGCAAAACAAACTATGGGACCTCTCCTCATTCCTCTTCAGTTTGTAACCCTCTCTTCTCATTAGAATATCAACTTGAATTAGAGTATACTCTAGAAATTCTCTTCTCATCAATGAATTTCCTTGACATAAAGGAAAATATCTTTTGACTATTTACCATCTCATGATAAGTGGTAAAATTGAGGAGCCCCATTCACCTTCTCCCACATTCTCACATAGGTTTAGTGACACTAGTTTCTTTGATTCTCAACCTCTTCCCTCTCTTTTGACCCCTTCTCATACTATGAAATTTTCCTCTCTAATTTCCTTCACCTCCATGCCAAGTATCTCTACTAACATGGTAGGTTTTACATCTAGTGGGCCTTTTATAAGACCCACTCTTCTTAATTATTCCACTACTTCATCGTTTGATACCCATGTTAATCATGCCTCTAGTGTTGCTTCTTCTCATCCCTCTACTAGTGCATCTTTTTCCACATAATAAAATCATGCTACTAGTTCCTCACTTACCCACCATTCCTCTCAAACTACTCATAGCATGCATGCTACCACCCATAGTGGTACCCAAGCAACTACTACCAATGCTAATGCTTCACACAATATAAATACCACCACTCAAACCCATCAAATTCTATTACAAAATCTTGATCAAATGAATTCTTTCCATGATAATAATTCCAACCAAGTGATGTAAATGTAAAATCATCTTATCCATATTCAAAATCACCCTCAATAGGTTCCATGGAGAATGCATAACCAAAATTCTCCCCCACCTCCTCTTCGGGATTCCCATGGTAATCTTATCCCTCAACCTCCTCTTGTTAAGAAAACAATAAAGCACCTTCAAAATTATCCTCTTATGTCTCAAATTGATAATATCGATATAAGAGGTATCACCCCTACCAGTAGTTACAATGGGTCAATTGATCATACCCTGCATTTTAAAACATTTAGAAATCTATAAAAAGATAGGGTCAAGTTAGATACTTTTGCCACTACCAAAATATTAGCAAAAAATCTCTCTGGAAATGCTTTATATTGGTATAACCAACTCAAATCTCATTCCATAACTAGTTTGGAAGATTTAATCAATGCTCTAGTCCAAGATTTTCAAACTAGTGACCTCCATGAAAATACCTTGACCCATTTTATTAATTATAAATAAATTGAGACATAAAATACATAAGTTTTCATCAAACGATGGAAGACATTGTCTAATAAATGTGAACACAAGATGACAGATGATATTATCTTTCATCTATTCACCAAAGCTCTTTATCATAAGTTTCAATATTAGGTTTGGACTCTCTCAACATGCACTTTGAAAGAGGCCATTGACGAAGCCAAGCACCAATATTTCCTCATGCATCAATTTGAGCCATCCAAACCCTATATGGGTACTCGCATGATAATCAAAAATAAAAATCATCATGCTAATAATGATGGTGTCACCAGTTATTATGATACCATTCATACTATTCAAGCTATTGTTCCCAACCAAGCTTCAAAATAAGCTTCCCCTCCCAACCACATTCCTAATCCTTATTTATCTTCAACAAATAACATCAATATTCACAAACCTTTATCCTTATCAAAATTACAAAATCATCTACCAAGACCTCTTCTACGAGAGCTTGATCCCACTCATCCTAAGAAATCCTAGTATGATCCCAATAAATTTTGTTGGTTTCATGTTATATGGGGTCATTCTCATGAGACTTATAGGCAACTACATAATTTGGTTATGGATTTCCTTCTCGGTCTCAATTTCAACCATGATTATATCATTCATAAACATCAACAAGCCTATGACATTGTCTTCAAAACCCATGAAACATATCTAAATCTCAAGCTTTGAACCAAGATAATACTGATTCATACATCTACAAAGATCCTCTTCTGAATCACCAAGACAAAAATGATATGCCTGCTCCTTCTACCAATAATTTTGATAGTATTATAGACCCAACTTCTGAAGAGAATGTGGTCAATATGACTAATATGTGAAGGGTAGTTTTATTCGTTGATTCTCATCCCATCCACACTCCTCAATTGTTTCACACTTTTAATGTTATCTAAGACTCTTCCCCACCTCACTTAATATAGTTAGGGCAAGAAGACCTTATATCTTTTGATGAACCAATTCCAATACCACCTTTGGATAACACTTCTCATACCATTTCTACCACCTCTCCAACTCCTTTACCCATCACCAATGATACTCAAACTTATATTAACACTTCTTATAATTTATCTCAAACCAAACCTGTATCAACTACCCCATCTTATCAAGATAATCAACAAATTTGTCTTCCAATTAAACCTCCTATATCTTATCAATATAAATTCACATGTACTTCGAATCCTCTTTATGGGGACCTCCTTCAACACTATGCACCTCTTTCCAATAGTCCCCTTATGGGTTATGATGAGTGGGATCCTATCACAGAACTTACTAATCTCCCATCTCAAATCCCATTTCTTGAACATATACAGACTTCTCCATGTCATCATAATCATCTTATGTAACTCTTATTCAAAATGAACATCCCTTGTCCTCCCCTAGCATGATGCAGAGCCACCTTATCCAGACTAGAAGACAACATTTTACAATAGTGCAAAGAGATGTGCATACACGTTGATGAAATAATGGACACTTATATTTCCCTCAAATTCCCAATTGCTTATATGATCCTCAATGAGATTCTGCTTCATGCAGATGATCTTCCCCTTTTTATCAATGTCCAAATTGGTGTTATCCAAGTCAAGCATGCCTTGATTGATGAGGATTAAGGTACTTCTATTTCCTCTCTTGATTTTATTAAAACCCTTGGATATTTTAAATGTAATCTTAAGTCCACATGTAACACATGTCAAGGCCATGACCAAAGGCAAATGCCTCCCTTAGGCTATGTGTGGCTCCCTATCACTATTCCACCTATCACTATTCAAGTGAAGGTAATGATATTCAAATTTCCTCTATCCTCTAACATTTTGATTGGTAGGCCATGGACTCATCTCATGAGATCATTTTCCTCTTCCACCTGTCAGTGTGTTAAATTTCCTCATAATGGAGTAATCTATAGGATTAAATGTGACACTAACCCTTGGAAATTTAAATAATTCTAAGATCATGGAATTTTCAAGATTCCAACCCTTGAACCATTACCAAACATTCTATTTCATGAACTCAATGGTTTAAATTTCTTGTCAACTCCACACAAGGTTACAATGGTCACCCTGAACTCATCAGGAATATATCCCTTAGCCTCCTAGATTCAGATGATAATGAGCCTGATGAGATCAATCTCAAGATCAAAGCTTCAGATCTCTCACCTCATCTCATTTCTTAACTAAGACTCAACCATGTAGTGATGATATATACACTATCTTAACTAAGACTCAACACTCCATTCATCACACCTCCTTAAATGACAAGGTCATCCCTACCTATGAAATTGATCTTCATACACCTAAATATGATGATGGTTATACCATTGAAGATCCATTCTTAAGAGGTCTTATTCATGCCTGAGATGATAAAATTATTCTTTATCATTCCTTTTTGCTTCAATATTTCCATATATCTTATCACATTCCATCCTATATAATTCCTAATTTTAGAATTTTTTTTCTTGTTCGTAGGGTAAAGATGGTTCACACACCTCTAGTTTTTGAAGATCCTTATAGGAGTATGCTTATGGATCATGCCATGGCTAGTCCTTATCACTTTGTTAGATAACTAGAAACCTCTAGCTGACTTATCCCTGAGACGCTTGTGACTATACTTTAGTCTTCCATGCATCTTACCCCTCCCTCAATTGAGCCCAATTTGGATCATATTCTCATTCCCTCTCTAGTTTAGTCTCTTCCTATTTCTGATCCTATTTCCCCTTTAGTCAAGCCTCTCCCAGTTTCTCCACCATCACCACCTTCCCTTGGTGATGATTTGCTCCCTTTACTGTAGCTTGTTCTTTTGCCTGCCAAATGGGTTGATAAGCCATATTGTGATATTCATAAAGTTACCAGTCACTGGACTAGAGACTGTTCCTTACACCAACCTTCCTCAGCTTCTATTTACACTCCCTCTATTAGTACACCTATAAAGTCTACTAACAAGCATATCTATTGCTTCCATGACACATATACTCATTCCTCCATGCATTTTTAAAAGTTGCAACAATATATCAACACCTTGCATCCTACTACTCCTCAACCCATAGACAAGGATATACCTCCCTTACAAGTATTACCTAAATATCTTCCCAAATATAGAAGGGTATATTATCTTTGGAACCAATGTGGTACTCATCACACTGATCATTACCATATCCTTTAACAACATCTCAAAGATCACCTCATGACCATTCTAATGCCTGTTACCCTTCCTACCATAGGTCACCCTCGCAAGAAGACTCCCCCTTCTTCCCCCGTGGTTCCATGACCTATGGCCCCTTCTCTATTAGTAATTCCCTCACCCATGGATCCTCCACCTATGGCCGCTTAGCCACTGATGAATCCATCGGTGGCCCATTCTCCACTAGTGACCCCTTCATCTCCCATAGAGTCCATTACCATTATTTCTCCTAATCATCCCCTATATGATAGCCCTTATCAACATGATCCTTTATGCATTCTTACATTTTCTATCAAGGAGATTTGATGTGAATTATTTTCTCAACTTTCCTTGAATATCAATGAGACTATGGTTGCAGTTTGAGTTCATCTTCATAGAGACTTATCAAATATTATGGATAATGTGTGTGCATAAGTATACCAGTATTTATGAACATAAGGATGGTGTTATTTCATTTATTTCTTCATTTATATTAGATGTGTGTTCCAAATCTACATTTACCTATCTTATATCATTTGACATTATGTCAAATTTTTATTTATCTTACACAATGACTTATGTTTCACAATACATATTGCTTATGTTGTCATTTTCTTCCTTATGTTCTCTTATTGATTCTTTTTCATGATCACATACTTCTTCTTCATGAGTTCTTTTTATATGGCTATCTTATTCTCTTTCATGATTGTTTGCTATCTTATCTCTATAAACATGTACAATTATTATTGTGACTTGGTTAAACACACCTTGCTCCCTTTAGTCATTCCTTATTTACCATGTGATCAATTAGTAAACAATTCATATCATTATAATCTCCTTTTACCAATCCACTTTGGATCTCATTTTATTCCTCTTATTTCATCTCGTAAACTAAACATATACATGGTTGAAACTTGAGATAACATGTTGGTTCATAGGTAAGCTTAAGTGTTTCAATCAGTCATGTCTTTAGATACTTAGCTTCTTTCAGCCAAAGCCTAAATCTCATTCATGTGTATCACTTTTTTTCATGATTAGTCATTCAAAATTTGCATGGAGGAGGAATCTTAAAAGCCATAAAAATTTAAAAGACAAATTATTTAACACAAGGCAACATTCAAATCTTTTAAAAGTCAAATCACACTAAAAGATGTGATTTGAAGCACATTTCCTTTTTCTAATTGAATATCAAACTCCACAGTTGGAATCATGATATAGTCAAGGTCTATTGGGGTGTGATAGGCCAGTATATTAGAAAAGGAGAATAAAAAAATCTTTTAGTGCTACCTAATTTCTCACGCAAGTACCCAATATTCATAGTAGATCGATGGATCTGTAAGGGCTCCTGAGGAATGGGAAACATGCTGTGGGAAGATAGGTCCATTTTAATTTTATTTTTCAAAACAAATAAAATGAGTTGATCTTAATACTACACTTATTTTCCTATACAACTTTGTGCCTATCGTGAACATGTATCATTTGTATATTGATGGTCACTAGTCACTTAGTGTCTTTCTATATTCGTAGTGTGCCTCCTATTTCCTAAGGTCTTCTCATAAGATGTTTACATTATGCTTATTACATTTCCTCATTCATTTCCTAAAATCCTAATATTCCCCTTTGAGAAATATTTTTTTGTTCACTGATCGCTCCCCCTAGGGATTCCATTTGTGAGTTTCAGTGTAAGACCTTAGATAGGACCAGACCTTCCTCACAAATTACCACATTTTCATATTACCATTCCAAACATCTTTTTTACCATATTTTAACATTTTAACATTGTTTCCACCTCATTGGTGCTCCCTTTGTGAGTTTTAGTGTAAGACCATGGATAGGACTTGACCTTCTTCATAAAATTTTCTAATATCAAACTCACAACAAAATTACATGTGCCAAATTTGAGATAAGTCATGATTGATTATGCATTACACATCATTGATATGCTTGCCATCTTGATTTATTATGTTTTATGTTTAATTCATTAATATTTCACTTTTAACTTTTATTTTTTGATTGCATGTAAGAATCCAAATATGTTTCTTAAGTTTTTCATACTTTCCAACTTGAACTAGTGTGATTAATTTAAGTCCATTTTTCCAATATTGTTTTTCTTGTATACTTCCCAACATGATTTAGTATGATTGATTGAATTAATTGATTTATTTTTATACCATTTATCTTTCATGTGCTTTCCATTTTATTATATTATTTTCATACTTCCCAACGTGATTTAGTTTGATTTTACTTATTTTAATTTTGTGCCAATCTTTTTCATGGTTTAAAAACATTTTGTACTCTTGTTTACCACTTTTAGGTTTATTATACTTAGTCATTTGTTGTTATTATACATTTCCCATTGTGAAATAGTGTGCACTACATTTATTTTTGATTAATTATACTTTTCCAAGTCTTTTTTTCCTACTTATTTTTAATCATGCATGTGTACTACACAATGCTAGAAAAGAAAACACTCCACATATATTTCCCATAGCATATACAACAAAAGCTAAATAATTTTTTTAGAAAGAAATATATGCATGCATAAATAATCACAATCAATATATAACTCATGAGACCAAATCCATCTATAAAAAAAAATCTCTATTTATCATGTGTTTCATACAATGGTACAAAATATAAAATAATACATAGCTCCGACTCTACGACTGGGCTTCATTATGCCTATCTCATGGTTTAGCCATGCTGCCCATAGATGCCTTAAGCTATCCCCTATGTATAGTGTGCTATATTGAGGTTATTTGAGATCACAACTGATCTGTAAACTAAAAATACAAGTGTAATATATTCAAAAAACACTTGTTCACGTTTAATAGATCCTTCAATTTCTCACTTTTTTGCTTAATTTTGTATAAAAAATTAAAACCAGATATAAAATGAAGATCATAACTAAATAATAATCAGAGAAAATTTAAAGAATTCACCAGCAAATTGATAACGAAGTTTGGCTTTAATAGCCTACGTCTCCAGGTCTGTTCGAAGTGAGGACCGTTCTCATTAATTTTGTGCAACAAATGGCTTCCAAAATCAATTCAAGTCTTCAATTCACCTTCTCTGATCTTTGTTTGCCTATAAAAATATCTCTCAGACCTGAAAATAATGGCCCAAGGCCGTACAAAGCAAAAACAAGGCTCTAACCTTCTTAATTCTCCTTACACAGTCGACTTTATGTGTCTGTTCAAGTAGAAATTAGTCCCTTTTATAACACTTCGACCTCTGTGGCTGAAGTGGTCAAGGCATTAACCTTTTAGGTGGTAGGTCAGGAGTTCAAAACTGCCTCCCACCTTTCTAGGCACTTGGGAAGAGTGAAAAGGTTGGCCTTAGGTGCTTAGCATGAGATTTTAAATGTTTTCCCTCCTTTTTTGGCGCCTTTGACTTGGTTTTGTCTCACATTTGCTAGGAATTCAGTTTTCAATGCCTTAAATAGATGCGTTTGTTCCCTTTTAAAATGCCTAAGACTTAGGCACCACCTTAGGCCACTGATTTGACTTGGTCCATGCTTGGTTGGTGGGATGACGTGGCAGGTGATGTGGCAGTTTCTTTGGTGCCTTGTTTCAAAGTTTGAAAATTTCAAATAACATGTGAATAAAAATAATAAACCAAAAATTGTTTTTGCACCAAATTATTTTTCCATGTGTCAAGTGGCTATTGGTCCACTTGGTATGTTTTCAACAGTTCCACATCACTTTTGAAACCCCCTGCCATAATATTTCTTCAACTAGCCATATCTTGAGCATCGGGACTCCATTTTTCAAACCACAAAAAGTGCTAGAAAGCTCTTGATGAATTTTATGATGTGCAAATGATTTGAAAAGAATTTGAAGACTTTTAAAAATGGAATGGTACATGGATCCACCTGGATCATTCCTCCCCACTGGGAACTTTTGGACCTCTGAAAGTTGAAATTAATTGGTAATGAGGTGAGGGTATTTTTCCCTCACCTTTTCGACTTCCATACATCTGGCCTTGCTTGGGTGCATCCCTTTGAGACCAACATGAAGATATTCAACTTTACCTCTTCACGGAGTCTGCATATTCCTGTCAAGTATAGTATCTTCTTGCAATTCTATTAGATATTCAAGAGAAAAATCATCAATGGAAGGAATGGATACACTTTCATCATGATCAATTATCATTGGAGGCTCATACAATTTCAAATTTTCCACATTTACAACTAAATAAATCTGCATGTAAGATGGTAAATCTAATCAAAAATCATTTGTGCCAATTTTTTCTGTTATCTGAAAAGGACCATACCGGATTGGTTTCAACTTTTTACCTTCACCTGTCAGTCTTTCCTTACTAATATGAAGCCATACCATATCACCTACAACAAATTGGTGATCAATACGATGTTTTTCATGCCTGGCTTTGTACTTGGCTTGAATTTTCTCCAATTGAGTATGAACAATTTGATGTATGAGCTATATTTGTTCAATGAACTTCTTAGCTCGAATGGCTTCTTTTGGTTCACCAACAGCTGTATCCTGTCCATAGCAAACATCTAGAGGAGATTTAGGCAAGTATCCATAACAAACTTCAAATGGAGATTTCATTGTATAAGAATGAAGTGCTCGGTTATATGCATGCTGTATGTAACACAATTGTTCATCCCATAACTTTGGATGTTTATTGCTATAACCCCTAAGCAAATGTACCACAGTGCGGTTCACAACCTCTGTTTGTCTATCAATTTGTGGATGAAATGCAGTGCTCTTTTTTAATTTAGTGTCCATTAGTCCCCACAAAGTTTACCAAAACTCCCCAATAAATCAAAAATCTTGATCAGAAATAATTGAAGTAGGCAAACCAAAATGAACCCATACATGTTCAAAGAACAAGTGTGCAGTACCTTCCCCAGTAATTTGCTTAGTGCAAGGAATCAAAACACACATCTTGCTAAATCTATCCATAACCACATATAAATAGTCATGTTTTCTTTGTGTCATAGGCAAACCCCCCACAAAATCCATGGAGATACTTTCCCATGGGTGAGTAGGAACAGGCAGAGGAGTGTAAAGTCCTAGTTTCCCGTTACTAGGTTTGCTTGTGGCACAAAGAATACATCCCTTAATATATTTGGCAACATTTTCCTACATACGAGGCTAATAACAATACATTTTCAAATGTGCAACTATTTTAGCAACTCCAAAATGACCAAAAACAAGAGAAGTATGTGCTTCTCTAATCATGTGCACCCTCTCATTTTGAGGAATACATAGTTTACCCAAATGATACAAAAGATCATTGTGTGCATGATAGTCCAATTCTTCTACTTGTCTACTACTCATCAAGTCTTTATAAACATCCTGAAAATCAAGATCATTCACATACTATTCTTTATAAATTTCATGAGACAAAGAACCATGTTGTAAAAAAATAGATGCAACAACTATAGGAGGCCTGGATAGCATATCTGCAACCTTATTCTGAATTCCTTTTTTATATTTGATCACAAGATGAAATTGTTGTAAGAAACCCATCCAATGAAAATGTCTAGATTGTTGTAGTTTGGTTTGTGATTGAAGATACTATAAGGGTTGATGATCTGTATGTATTATTATTTCTTTGCCCATTAAGTAATGTTTCCATTTTTTAACACTTTGAACCAATGCATACAATTCCTTATCATAAGTTGGATATTTTCTTACTGCACTTGTAAAGGTTTCAGAATGATAACAAACTAGTTTCTTACCTTGCATTAAAATATCCCCCATAACATACTCACTTGCATCTGTCTCGATCTCAACTGGTTGTTGTATATCAGGAAGTGCCAAGACCAGAGCAGTACTTATCTTTTATTTCAAAGTGTCAAAGGCTTTTTGATGTTTGCCTCCCCACTGAAAGACCTGTTTCACACTTGTCAAAGAATGCAAAGGTGATGCAATATATGAAAATTGAGCAATAAACTTTTGCCAAAATTGTACTGCACCAAGAAAACTTCTAACCTCAGTTGTGTTAGTGGGTGTAGGCCAATTAAAAATGATTGCCACTTTTGCAGGATCAATTTTCATTTCACCATGTCCTACAATGTAACCCAAGTATATCAAAGAGGTCTTGCCAAATTCACATTTTGACATTTTTAGAAAAAGTTTTTCCCTTCATAATGCATCCATGACTTTCTTAATGTGGATCACATCCTCTTCCCATGACTTGCTAAAAATCAATATATCATCTAAGTAAACTATAACAAAATCATCAAGGAACTGTCTAAAAACATCATTCATCAATCTCATGAATGTAGCCGGGGCATTACACAACCCGAAAGACATAAAAAGCCATTCAAACAATCCTTGTTTTGTTTTGAAGGCAGTTTTCCAAACATCACCTTCATTAATTCTTACTTGATGATATCCACTTCTCAAATCTAACTTAGTGAAATAAATAACATGTTTTAACTGATCCAACAAATCATCAATACGAGGAAGAGGGTAACGATTCTTAATAGTAATTTTGTTTAAGGCACGAAAATCAACACACATTCACCAAGTGCCATCTTTCTTTGGCACCAAAATAATTGGTGAACCAACATGAGATGAACTTGGACGAATAACACCTCTATCCAATAGATCCATTACCTATTTTTTGATTTCCTCATTTTCAACCACTGATAACCTATACATGCCAATGTTAGGGAGAGGAGAATCTTGCAATAGCTAAGTTTCATGTTGAACTCCCCTTTTAGGGGGTAAGCCCTTAGGATCCTGAAATACATCATCATAAGTAGAAATAATTTCAACCAATTCATTCTTGTGTCTAGGATCACACTTTACCAAAGCTTGAGAATATTCTTTTTCCTTAGAATTAATCAACATGAGACAAAAAGTCTTGCTTGAATTAACTAGTCTTTTCATTTGCCCTACTGTAACCAAGGAAAGACTTGTTCTAATGTGATGTGCTCTAACTATATATTCAATGCCATCCTTAACAAGCAAGTACTTATTCTCCTCTCTATAGAAGATGGCTTTTCTATCATAAAGATATGGGCTTCCCAAAACAATCCCACATATGTCCAATGGAACAACATCCAACTCAACCTCATCTACGAAATTGGATGTGATGGCAAACCTTAGTCTACAAGTTTGTGAGACTTGTAGCTTCGCATTGTCACACACACAACCTAGTGGATAAGGCTTCAGATGGGGATTGGTTTGTAAGCCTAGCTTATTAACAACCTTTTCAGAAATTAAATTTGCTTGTGAACCACTATCAAATAGAGTGTCAATCTTAGTATGCTTTGAAAAAACTCTAATGTGGAACATTTCATTTCTTTTCTTATCAATATGTACATTATTTTGTTTAGAAGAAGATGCAACATTAGTGATAGAAATTGAAAAAAAAAAAATCATTATGTAATCCCATAGCTGTGATCTTAGTTTCATCACCTGAATTTGAACCTAAGTCCTGAACCATAGCATTAGCCTTCTTTTCTTTCTTTTGATACCTCTTAGGCCTTAACTTAGGATGTAGTTTCCAACACTTGACTCATCATGATTTTTCTTGCAATGATTACAAAATGGTTTTCCTTCTTCTTTTTTAATAGTATAAGTGGATTTTTGTTTACCCTTTCTTGATGAAATTTCCCCTTTGGATTTCTTAACATTAGATTGCTTACTTTTTACTTTAGGAAAAGATTCTTTTAATTGTTTTCTTCTAGCCTCTAAATGAGTGGCTTGAACACATACTGCATCTAAATTAGTGGGATTGGACATAAGAATCACATGTCTTAAGTAACTATGGAACCCACCTATATATTTTAGCAGTGTTTCTTGTGTGTATAGAGGAACATTCAAAAGTAAAGCTTTTTTCCTAAAATCTTGTGTATAATCTTGAACACTTTGGCCTTTTCTTTATCTGAAACTTTGCCAATCCATCATGGCTTGTTGCATATAGCCTAAATGATAGAATTGCTTTCTGAGTTCTTCAATAAATTCATTCTAAGTAGAAATTGAGTTACCTTTTTGAAGCTTGGCTTCCTTCAACTTACTCTCCCACTAGATGAGAGCTGTGCCTCCCATACGAAGAGTAGCCAAATGAATTTTTGACTCATCCCCTAAAATATTTTGGACCCTACAATAAACTTCAATCTGCTTGACCCAATTATCCAGCTTTTTAGCATTAACTTTGCCATTAAACATTGGTAATTCAAACTTAATATCCAATATTAGTGAAGGGAGAGATTCCATAGTTTTTTTACTGTCATCTGATGGAGAAGGTTTTTTGGTTTCTTTACCTTTTGATTCTCATGAATCACCTTCTTTTTCATTCTTGGATTTCCTTTGTTTGTCATGGTATAGTTCCTCAACCATGCTTCTCATGTCCATGAAGTCTTGGTAGAAAGCTTGTTCGGATTCCATCTCTTATTCGGCCATCCTTGAAGCACGCCTTAAAACAATCTCTGGATTATACACAATGAGTTTTCCTTCACCCTTTTGGGATTTAGACCTTCTCAACATACACTAGCAATCACTATTAAATAACAACCACTCTGATACCAAAAATCTGATCTGTAAATTGAAAATACAATTGTAGTATACTGGAAAAACACTTGTTCACGTTTAAGAGATCCTTCAATTTCTCACTTTTTTGCTCAATTTTGTATAAAGAAATTAAAACCAGATATAAAATGAAGATCAAAACTAAATAATAATCAGACAAAATTCAAAGAATTCACCAGTAAATTGATAACAGAGTTCGGCTTCAATAGCCTACGTCTCCGGGTCCGTTCAAAGTGAGGACCGTTCTCATTAATTTTGTGCAATAAATGGCTTCCAAAATCAATACAAGTCTTCAATTCACCTTCTCTGATCTTTGTTTGCCTGTAAAAATATCTCTTAGACTTGAAAATAATGGCCCAAGGCCGTACAAAGCAAAAACAAGGCTGTAACCTTCTTAATTCTCCTTACACAGTTGACTTTTTGTGTCTGTTCAAGTAGAAAGTAGTCCCTTTTATAACACTTCGACCTCGTGGCTGAAGTGGTCAAGGCATTAACCTTTTAGATGGTAGGTCAGGAGTTTAAAATTGTCTCCCACCTTTCTAGGCACTTGGGAAGAGTGAAAAGGTCGGCCTTAGGCGCTTAGCATGAGATTTTAAATGTTTTCCCTCCTTTTTTGGCACCTTTGACTTGGTTTTGTCCCACATTTGTTGGGAATTCAGATTTCAATGCCTTAAATAGATGTGTTTGTTCCCTTTTCAAATGCCTAAGACTTAGGCACCACCTTAGGCCACTGATTTGACTTGGTCCATGCTTGGTTGGTGGGATGATGTGGCAGGTGATATGGCAGTTTCTTTGGCACCTTGTGAAAAGCACTAGAAATATCTTGACAAATTATACGATGTGAAAATGATTTGAATAAAATTTGAAGACTTTGAAAAATGGAATGGTACATGGATCCACCTGGATCATCAACCTTGCTACTTGTCCTTATAGGTTGGACACCTGGGATTATACATATCCCGATTGAATCGTGGTAGTCATGTGTGCAACTCTCTCCTGTGCCAGGCCTGCCAAGTCTATACCTCTCTTGATACCACTCATATCAATGGTTGCAACCCATTCTTGGGTGTTTATATCTAACTTTTGGCCTCCCCCACTAGTCTAAACTAACCTACTTGAGTTAGGGTAGACAATACCAAAAGATCATCGAGCATGATGGAATCATAAGGTACCAACACCCTGTCCAAAATATCATGGTGCACTGCCATGACTAGGGATCCCCATCTGACCTCTTCTATTATAGGGTATGTAAAAACCAAAAACTAGATAGATATCATATCATATATACATCTAAAAATATATATATCTATCTACAATAATATATAACTAGAATTCTATCTCAAAGAATAAAAATTACAACATTTCTTACCTATCCTAATGTCACCAACCACCATCTTCTCCTCTAATTATTCATTGATCATGATCTCTCCATCGAACCATCCCTTGAGTACCTCATCCTTGGCTTACCTCCTTATCAAATAAAATCCTAGAGTCACCACATATGCATGGTATGACCCTCTTCTCAAATGTGCCTTTATCGACCAACTTTACCCTTTGCTGACTATCAGATCATCCTACATGACCACCCTCATCTATGATCGATCTTGTTGATGGCATCTCCATCAATGGTGTACCCAAGGTATTCATAAATCATGCTACTGTAGTGCCTACTATGGTACCTACTATATCCTTGCATCCACATCCATGCCCTCTCCTCCTCTGATTATTGACTATTATACTTGACCAGTCCATGATCTCACATGCTATGGCCTGATCATCGATCTTTCGACTAGTGTTCCTCCTCCTCCTCTACCCCTTGGCTCTCTATCATGCCATGACAAATAATTAGGCACTACCAGATGTATCACTAGGTGTGGGAGTCTAAACTACCCTAGTAAACATGTCACTAGTTACAAATCTACCCACCAGGTATAGTTGATCATGATCTGTAATTGAGCCAACCCTAGTACTATGGTCACCCAACTAGGCCAAATAGTAATAATATGTGTATAGGGATGCCACACAATCTCTCTTCATGTGACTATCTATAACATTAGAACATGGAGCATGGCCTACAATACTTGGTCCTGTCTCCATCTAAAAACTCAAGGTAACCTATCATCGATCACATGGGGCAACCCAGTTGGATGATACATTGAGAAATTCTCATATATCCATGTGCTCAACAACACCACTGGACCCATGGTCTTTTATGCTCTGGACAACATCCTATACATATCATACATGAGATAGACTTAGATGATAGACCCAAAATCATAGAGCACCCTTGATCTAAAATGGACTAGCACAAGGCTATCACATACAATGGTACCTTATCATTTGACTTGTGACACAACACTTTGCTATCATAATTTTGATCATAACCTTCTAGATATCTAGAATATCTATAATATATACATTGAATAAGATCACCCTTAGCCCTGAGTAGATCTTATTTGAGCATATTACCCACCTGGATAGTGCTCATCTCTCCTTCAGATAATTTGGTATCCCTGTGATCACTAGTGTCCTTCTTATAGGTAGTCTAAGTAATTCATGGACATCTTCCAGTGTGATACCTACCTCTATGGTATCCCCATCCACCACCCATCAAAATGTTTTGGTCAACCAATCCCATGCTTTGAAGAACATGACAACAAGATCAACACTCAGTGGGATGCATCTCATCTCCATGATATCTCCTAGACCCAATACAACCAATCTCGCTCTATCCACATCCATCAAGTGCTTTGACAAATTTGGTAACCATGAGGCATTAATTAATCACTAAAATATCTGGTGCATCTACAAAATATCAAACAATGTAAGATGTATTAGATATCTATGTCATTCATAATAAAAATACATTCTTACCAATTTCACAAAACTTGGTTTGATTTAGTTTCTTTATTTTATACCAGATTAACCTATTACAAACTAAATTGGCCCTATCCTTTGTCAGGGATACTAGATCAACCCTATTAAAATTTTAACTAAATTAGCCTTTGCAGTACTAACTCAACCACCATTTGTCTTATTAGTACTAAGTCGGCCCCATTAATCCCTTATAGTACTAAGTTGACCACTTCAAAAACAACTAAGTCGACCCACTAGTACTAAGTCATCCCTCTTCCTCAACCAACTAAGTTAGCCAACTACTACCAAGTCGACCTACTAATTTTTATTATTTTCTTTAGACTAAATCATCTTGGTCACCTTGTTCATCCATTATGATGAATTTTTGACTAATTACCATAAATACTCTAGGCATTTATTGGTCTGACTCCTTCCTACCCAATGCCTTGTTTGACCCCCCTACAAATTTCTTAGGGTTTATTTTGGTGCCTAAAGTTTGCCTAACAACCAAATTTATATAAATCACTAAATTTCTAAAAAAAATATTAAAAAAATTGAAATTTTTAGCTACTTGTGTTGCACTATCTACAATAGTCTCTCCCTGGGTGTATCAAAGCTCTATTTTTCTCTAAATAGTGAAAATACCAAATGAATTATTTTTCACCCTATTTATATTTACTATTCCAAAATTATTTACCTTGCAAATATTTACCATTAGATTTATTATTTTTCTCATATCTTTGTCTCTACTAACTCTTTTTCCAAATCATAAAATATTCTAGAATCCTGACATCGTAGAGAATTTTTAAACTATTACATGTCCATGTTTCAAAAAATTTGATTTTTTGCTAATCTCTGCAGGTTTTCCTAATGTTCTTCACATTTGACACCTTCATATTTCTCACATTTCCTTCTTTATCTACAACACTAAGGTAAGTAAAGGTACACATTTTTCAATTCTGTCTTTTATTTATCTATTTTTTCTCTTTACTACACTTTATTTAGCTTTAACATTATATGTTACTATGTTCTTTTCCTGAAGCACCATCCTGTATTACACCTATGTGACATGTGATGAGCTTCAAGTGGGGCGTATGTATACATAATATTTTCAAACTTTACCAATTAATGACACTCTATATATTGAAATAAATCATTAGGTCTAAATCTCTCTGAGTGTACACCTTAAGGGGTGCATTGAAAAAGGGGTGGTAGACCATTGGTGCTTCTCAGTATTGTTATCCATTTTTTCCACTTGCTATCAACACACTTGTCTCCTAAAACCATTACCCTAAGCTTTGCCTCCTATTTTACACCCTCCTCTAGTATTTTACCACCTTCATTAGCACTTCCCTAACCTAAACCCATTTTTTGATGGTTTAAATTACATAGTTAGCCCCATTGACCTTATACTCTTATTGGTAAAACTTATTAGGGTCTAGGTTGGCCCCTGGCTGACCTAGTCCATGATCTAGTTTATTTTCATCAATTATGATACTAGATCAATTGGGTTGACCTTATCTACCTAAATTTTTGAAAGGGATTATAGTTAGATCCTCTTATATAAACACATTTATTTTTCCATTTATAAGAGAAGAGAAGAAGAAGTAAGATATATTGTGCATATGCTCATCCACCATTCTACTTGAGGAGCAAGCTTAGGGTTTCATACTTTTTTTCAGAGATATGGATCTTGTCTTATGGAGAAGTATTTTGGATGCATTTATAGGTTGTTTATCCTAGATATGTTTTATCCTTGTCATCCTTACAGACCACAACAACCTCTTGCAAAGCACCTTGGCCAAAGGAGAGATTGAGGCTCGACAGGTTCATCTTACCTTTCTTGACGGGTTCATCTTCAAGGGTAAGTATTATTAACTTTGTTCCTCTTTTGTAAGAGTAGATATATATGCATTTGAAATTCTCTTACATGCATTAGGATTCTATATAAATTGACATGAGTATATGTCTTCTATGCATGTTCACTTTTCATGTTTATTACCCCCACTTTATGCCACAAACTTTGGTGAGCATTAGATTAATTTTGCATTACTTGTTATTAGTTTAGTGAATATGAAAACATAGGACCTAATTTAGGGTTATTACATAATTTTTCTTGACTGGAAGCTTTGAAACCCTTCCTAGTGATATTATTGTGGTAAGATATCACTTGATTAGGTCTAGTGGATTCATCTTGGTCATGACCCCAATGTATCCCCACTCAGAAGTATAAGTAGGATTTATCTTATTTGAGCTAGAATTGATTTATAGATCTGATACATTTCCCATTGCATACAAAGATTATTGAAAATAGTGAGGTCACCTTGTCAAATGATGATGTTTTCCTATAGATTAGTGAGTTCTAGAATCTATGAAAGAGAATGGTGGGGGTGATCTGAGAAATGGTGAAATCACCCTGCTAAATGGTGGTATTGTTGAGAAAATGATGAGGCCACCAAAAGGACCAAAATGAAGTAGAAGAAGATAAAATTGGTCAATATAATATTATTCTAGGCCTAAAATTAGAACTTAGGTAAACTAAATAAATTAGAAGAAAAATGAGGAAATGACTAACTTGGTTCCTTATGTTTTAACTTATAGGAGTGAGTCAGGGTTATTATAGTTATGAATGATGATCCCAAGTGCTTTGATGATAGGGAATCTAGACTAATGAGATTGTGGGCCTTCTAAAGGTGGTGGAGTTATATCACCTGGCTCACCTACTAGTGATTCATGTAGATCGAGCCTATCTATCATCACTTCTAGATAGATGAAACTTTGGGACATCTACATTTCATTTGCCAATCGAGGAGGCCATAATGACTTTAGAGGATGTTCACCAAATACTATGAGTGCTGATGTAGGTTTAGAGGATTACTTAGATGTTCACAATTTGACTATCTATGATGGAGGATTTGATTGGTGTGACGAACTTGGAGGTCTTAGATGGGATAATAAACATAGATACATTAGAAGACTTAGATTGGAATCTATACCTTTTAGTTGGAGCAACAATGGTAGGGGATCTAATAGTGGTAGTAGCACCAACACAGGGGACAATTCCCCTAAAGGTGGTTATTTGGATGGCTCTTGTTAGCAGCCTTATACTTCTAGACAAGAGCAGGTAATTATTCCTTATTGGCTTGATTGGAGTAGTACATGATATGTACAATCACTCAACATGATTTTCATGGGGGCCTATTATTCTAGCCTAAGTTTATCAAGACCTACATATGATAGCATGTTGTAGAGTGTAGAGCATTAGGAATAACACACTACTCCAAGTTTTGACCTAGGATCACATAGAGATTGAGTGTCCAGTGGGGCTAAAATATCAACAAGGATAAGAGGATTCAATGTATTTTGGGTGTTATCTTACAGGTCTAGGTCTATGAGGCCACCTTGGGGACTTGCCTTTTTATAGATGGGCCATAGATGAGATGGGTGATGGTGACTTTATTTGAAGACCATATTTGGTGACATAGTGGTACTGTATTGAGGACCTGCTCATCATTGGATTCATGATTACACATTACTATATCATAAGATACCATGAATTTATGGTATAGTGATATAAACCATACTGAGTATAGAGGTAATTTGAATTTCAAGAGGATATTTGAGGGTCTACACTTCTTTATCCATGTGACCCAAAAGATTAGAGAAGGGGGGCTACCAATGCCTCAAGACCAAGTGTGATAGATTATGGTAGAGACTAGCATATACTATGGGATTATGTAGGGGGCGACAAATGCTGACATGATGGATGCCTATACAACATGGTGGGTTGGTTCTTGACCCATTCAATTGACCAAATCTTGGCCTCAATAGCTAGTCCTACATCTAAGATGGGTAAAATAGATAAGAGACAAGGGTTAGGCACCAATAAATGGATACATTTAGGTTTTAGTTTATCCAACCATACCATAGGTCCTCCCATTATAGGTTATTCATGCCCTGGTGTAATAAGATCCTCTAGGGATACATAAATGGATGATTTAGTAGGTGGGTAGGATATAGAGATGGGTGAGGCATCATGTGGTGACACGGGCCACAATATAGGGACAAGAGAAGCAATGACCTATTATATAGGGATAGGTACAAATGTAGGTATAGGGGAGGTAGGGCCCTCCAACATAGGTAGGTTCATAGAGAACCAAGCTTTGATTGATAGGATATAGACGGAGATCATTGCATGATTATCATAGATTGTAGGCCTATAGAGTGATATAACTGGATTATGTGTAGAGTTGGCCACTATATAGGGTGAGACTACTTGGGTATAGGGACTCATTATAGCTATGAATGTTGAGATTATGACATTGAGAGGATAGGTAGACTAGTTGATAGGGGTATATGCCCAATTGGATACTTGAGACATGGAGATTCTAATAGTGACTAGTGAGTGGGATATCTCAGGGTGATCAAGAGTAGTTGATATCTCAGATAGAGAGGCTGATTGATGAATAGGATGAGGCTCGATGAGCTGATATAGATGGTGGTTTAGCTAGAGCCTTGGATGATGTGATTGTAACCAAAGATGATGTCTTATGCACAAAATATGATGTCCTACACACTAAAGATGAGATAGCCTATTACTACAGGTTGTATGAGGTAGTAGTCCTAGAAGAGAGGAGAGATCCCTCATATAAATACTACTCAATATCCTAGTAGACTAGTAAGACCTCTAGGTCTAGGCACATGATAGAGTCAGAGTAATTAGTTGCATAACCATCCTCCCAATGGGTAGTGATGTGTCTACCACCACCATATCCACCATCATCACCAACATTAGGCATGGTTCATATCTTTTAGTAGAGTCCCTCAAGGAATGGTTAGGACCAGAGCTAATTTTATAGCTCCATATTATATATGAGATGTATATATATTATCTTGATGTATAAAACATTATTTTGAGATATATATGACATTCATTTTTTGGCTCATAGCTACTTGTACATGGACTATTTATATTCTTTGTGTCTCATGATGTTTAAATTCATTTTGCTCTTATTATGATATAATGGTACATACTAGTGTTAGGAGATGCACGTCCTTAGTTGGAATATAGATGTTGACGCATGCATTGATTTTTTTGATGTATGACTAGATTTTATAAGATATTTTAGGAGATGCAAGTCCTAATTAATCATAGAAATAGTTAGTATAATTCATTTTGTATGCTAGGAGATGCACATCCTGTATATAGAGTCTTGTTTGTTTCCAATGTTTGGTTCCTATTGTGTTTATGATATCTTTTATAGGTAGCATATATGTTGGATATTTCTTTTAAAGATGTTATTTTGTGCCACATTGACTATTGGACTTTGGAGCACTTGGTGTTTATTTTGGCAAAATGAAATTATGCATCATAACTATGAATAACCTATAATAACATTGTTTTTCATTTGTGAACTGACCAATTCAAATGTGAATATTTACAACTAAAGTTAATGATAAGTAATACCAAAACCAAAGTTTCAAGCATTTACATTTGAACAAAAAACAAAGAAAAGAAAAAGATAAAAAGAGGTTTCAAATACAAAATGTAACCAACTTAAAATCAAGATTGAATTATCCAGACTTAAGTAGGAGCAAGAATGTACTAAAATAGAAAAATCAATAAAACAATTTAAATATAAATGTAAACAATACAATCCCAAGATAAAGCCAAATTCAAAAGGTTTACAAATTGTATTCAAACACAACACTTAAAGCAAGCTAACAACCTAAATATGTAAAACACACAAAAACACAAAACACAAAGACAAAAGACAAGAATAAAAATAAAAGAAAACACCAATAAAAATAAATAAAGACATAAAAACACCAATATAAATAAATGAACGAACAAGAAAACATAAATAAATGAACATAAATAAACAAAGGGAACACAATAATAAAAAACAAATAAACAATCCAAAGCAAATAAAAGTGTCGTAAGTAAACTAGTCTAAATAGACAAAATTAACAAACTAACAATGGCTAATCATGATGTTAGTACAAATAGAAAATAAATTGTTTATGCATGTGTAATAGAGGTGTTATGCTCTACGATAGGGTGACCTTTAAGCTAGATAATAATGACACTAGTAAAATAATATATGAATAATGGGCACAAAGTTACCCCCAAGATATAAGGAAACAATGACACACAAAAAAATGCCAAACATTGCCCCTAGTCCATAGGAGACAATGAAACCAAACAAACAAAATGGGGGGGGGATAGAAGAAAAATAAGGGGTATCCAAGCTAACTCCAGATGCACTGTGCAAGTGGATGCTACCTACATAGTTCTATGGATGTAATATCCAACATGAACTTTAGGTCAAATGTAGTTCTCCCAAGATATGGGATAGATTAAAATTGATGATAAGAAGACATGACTGATATGTAGAGGAATATGGGAATGGTCTCACAAAATAGTGAGTGAATGATAAAATAGAGGGATGACATTCACATTCATGAAAGTTTTAACATAAACAAAGTGTGAGAGTGCAAGAGTATGGTTTAGGTTAAAACCATAATAGAAGGTAAGAGACAAGTACCCACAAATAAACTGAATTAGGAATTTAGAGTGTCTACTGCATCTAAGGCTGAGAAAGAGAATAAGCTCATAACAATGGTGAAAGCATAAATAACTTACAAATTAGCATGAGTGTAGTTTAAACCAAGGGTACAGTAATGTATTTTGTTCAAATGAATAATGCACACAATGTTGACTCGTAAAATGATGAGTGTAAGATGGAGCCAAGTGGTCATTAGTATATCAAAGTAAAATGCACAATGCTCACAACATAAACTTGTAAAATGGAGAAAGCATAGGACTCATGCCAATAAGGATGGGGAAATTAAAGAACAAGTGGTTACTTATAAAATAGCTAGGAGTCAAAAAATCTTTAAGAGAAAAAAGTGGTCAAAAAAGAAAGGAAAGTGCAGTCGAGCTCACCCGAGATACCTCATGAAGTTAAGTGATGCCTACATAGTCCTTGCAGACCTCTGGTAGATGTAATTATCCTAGAAATAGGAGGAAAAAGACCAAGTTGGTCTATATATAAAATGAACAAACAAGATATCCCATCTCAAAAAGTTTGATAGCTTTATATCTCTCATGGAAAGTCTAAGCCATTTTTCATGATTTTGTGATTTTTAGATTTTTCTAGTTCTTTTACCAATGTTTTTGGAATTTTATAAGCATCTCAACTTGAACAAGAATTATGAGACACTAAATGGTCTAACTCGTAAAATGGTGAGAGCATGGCTTAGGTTACTTGTAAAATGGTGAGAGTGTAGAGGATCAGAATTGGAAATGTTTTTGGGCTTTGGTTTTTATCATTCTTATAATGTTTTTGTGTTTTTGGTATAATAAATGAAAATACAATATGAATAAAGGTAAAAGAAACAACTTAGCCAAATATATGCACTTTCATAGGTAAGAGTTCAAATGATAACTAAACTGGCTACAATAGGACAATGACCATGGCCATATTAAGGTAGTAAGGTAAGAAAAAATTATATACTGTGTAAAACAAGTCCCAAATAACCATCTAACAGGGGAAAATCATGTGCTGACATCACCTTGTACACTATTTTCAAAAGAAGCTATGGATATTGATCAAGTGAGATTACCTCATAGAACAATTGTTGGATGTGTTCAAAACATTGGTGAATCATAACCAAGATCATAATTGGTATTGGGCACAAGATTATAATGGTCCAGGTAAAGCAAAATAAAAATGGTCTAGGTTATTGTTCAAGGGTAAAATAGTCTAGGATAAAATAGTCCAGGTTACAAGTATGATGAAAGTAATCTTGGCATAGGGTTTCCCCTAAGTAAGGGATTTTATAGATAATGCTTCAAAAGGTTGTCAAGTGTAAAAATTCTTGAGATGTACAATGTTCATTGGTTTTGGGAGCTATTCACATGCTGAAGTAGCCAATATATATGCCTTTGAACCATAGTTTGCTATAACCATGTATGGGCCCAACTAATTAGGATAAAACTTACCCTTTTTTTATGTTCAACATTGGTTTTCTTTTGATTCTATTTTAAGACCAAGTCACCAAATTTAAACTCCTAAGGGAGGATTCATTTATTATAGTTATGAAGCAACCTATTCTGATAAGATCTTAAATTGTCCACGCTAGCTAAACACTTGCCATTAATAAGTAACCTAAAAAATCTATAGTCATCATCAATAATGTGCTACAAAGATACCTGCAATGAAGGTAGCTCCATCTTGACTGGGATGATAGCCTCTGTGATAAACACCAAGGAATATGGAATGGCACTTGTAGGGGTACGATGGATACTACAGTAGGCACATAGGGTATGAAATATTTACAAGTGCCAATTATATCCGACATCATTGATAATATTCTTGAGGATTGTGATAATGGTTTATTGGATGCTTCAGATTGACTGTTTCTGTGTAGGTTATATGGTGTGGATTTCTTGTGTTTGATTTTAAATAGTGTACAAAGGGATTTAACATCCTTATTCATAAATGAAGTACTATTATTAGATATTATTTAGGTGGGGATACCATAATGACAAATGATATGGTAATAGACAAACTTGTTAATTTTCTTCTCGATTATGTGAGAGGAATGGCCTCAATCCACTTAGTAAAATACTCTGTAGTAGTAAGAATGTGTTTATGGCCATCATAGGATGTTGGGTTTATTTTACCGATGAGATTGAGACCCCATGTAGAAAATGACCATGGTGTAGTAATCAATTTTAGTGGTAATGAAGGTGCATGCATTAAATTACCATGTTGTTGGTAGGAAACACACTTCTTGATGTAATTGCAAGCATATATTTCCATCTCAGACCAATAACATCCTATTCTATGGAGTTTTTTGGCTAGGACTACACCACTGGTGTGGGCCTCACACATTCCTTTGTGGCCCTCTTTAAGTGATAACATTGATTCTCCTGAAGAAAAATAATGAATAAGCATTCCATCATAACCCCTAAGATAGAGGATGTCTCCAAGGGGGGTATAATGGGCTAGGTGATAAAGGAATAGTTTTTGGATATTTTTAGAAAGGTTAAGAGGATAAACTTGGTTATGAAAATAGTTATAAATGTCTTGGTACCATGGAGGTTTAGTTGGGAGATTGGGACTAGAAATAATACAAACCCTCTATAAATTCGATAATACATGAGCATGTTATAGAAGGTTCTCAATGAGAAAATGATACTTTTAAAAACTATTGGAAACTTTTACAATGGACCCAATTATTTACATTTCATTGATTGATCGATTATTGTCCTATAATACCTGATCAAATTATAGGGACTTGAAATGTGGCTTGAGATTATCCACAATGTGCTTGTAGGGTACAAGATTTTCATCTCTAGTCTGATACTAGTTTGTAGTCTAATTAATGATTAACTAAGAGTCCCCATAAACCATTAACTACTAGATATACCATTGTATTACAAGACAAATTCCTACAATAAGGGCTTCATACTCAACCATTTTGTTGGTGCAGTTGAAGCTAATATGAAAGTCCTTGGGTTTGAGGTCCCCTTTTGGTGTAACCAGTAAAATGCCAACTCCAGATCCATGGGATGTGAATGATCCATAAAAATATAATGTTTAGTGTCCATATTCATGAGCCATTTCCTCTATTGTCATGATAGAGTCATTAGGAAAATCAAATGTGAGTGGTTGAGTATATATGATAGGAGCTTCAAAAAGTTGATCTGTGGTGACCTGCCCCTTAATAGCTTTATGATTTTAGTACTCAACATTAAATTCACTCAATAGCATAACCCATTTAACCATGTGACCTATAAGAGTTACTTTAGATAATAATTATTTGAGAGGGTCCACCCTAATAATGACAATAATTTTATTGTTCAACATGTAGTTTTGAAACTTTTGGGAAACAAACACCATTGCCAAACAAGCTTTCTCAATAGGTAAATAATTATGCTCGTATGATATGAGTGTTCAAATCAGATAGTAAACCACATGTTCTTTACCTTGCCCATCATGCTGGGCCAAAAGTGCCCCTAGTGCATGTTGTGTTGTTGATATATAAAGAAGTAATGGCTGGATAGGTGTTGGCAGTCTCAATACTGGTAGGTTGGCTAGGTATGTGTTTAGTTTTATAAATGATTTTTGACATTTAATATCCCATTAAAATGCAACACCTTTATTCAAGAGGTGCATAAAAGGATGACACTTGTCTACTAGCTGTGATATGAACCTGTGAATAGATTGGATTTTTCCATACAAACTATATAGCTATTTTAGATTGGAAGGTGGAGGAATTTCCATAATGGATTTGACCTTAGTAGGATCCACTTCAATCCCTCTCTATGATATAATAAATAATAGTAGTTTACCTAAGGTTATGCTAAAGATGTACTTCTTAGGATTGAGATGAACTTTATATTCATAAAGTCTCTTCGATTCAATATAAAATGTCAGGATGTTTGACATAGGTTCTTGATTTTTCTAGGATGTCATCAACTAATCCTCAACTATATCATGCATCATGTCATGGAAGATGACAGTCATGGCACATTGATAAGTGGCATCGATATTCTTCAATCCAAAAGGCATGACTTGTTAATAGAATATTCCCCATGGTGTGGTGAACACAATATTAAGTTAGTCCTTTAGGGCTATATGGATCTGATTGTATCTAGACAAATCATTCATGAAGTATAACATCTCATACCTAGTAGTTGAGTCAACAATCATGTTGATGTTTGGTAGAGGGAAATCATTCTTGGGATATGCTTTATTGATATCTCTAAAATCAGTATAAATATGCATACCTTGTGGTTTTTTTCTAACTAGGGCTATATATGATATCCATTCAGAGTAGTTCAATGGTCTTATGAAGCTAGCTCCCAATAGTTTATCTAGCTCATTTTTCACTAATATGGCAATGTGTGGGTGCATATTCTGTAATTTTTTCTTGACTAGATTAACATCTAGATTTAATACAAGTTGAGGCACAACTAAAGTAGGGTCCAGGGGTAGAGATTTGAGTAAGCCCATGAGAATATAGCAATAAAATCCTTAGAATAGTGATAATATAATAATTCTCTTCATCAACAAGGGATGCACCTAGATACACAATTTTAGGATATTCATAGGTTCTAAGGTTTACCTTAGTTGTATTCTCTACAATGAGTGTGGAACCATCTTCTAGAATAGTAGGTAGTGTTTGATATTAATTATCTTCTTCAATTGTTGGTTATGAGTCCCAAAGCTCATCATAGTGAGAGGAATATGAGTCTATTGGTTCTAGTAATGGCCAATTGACAAATTTCTCAAGAAAGTTGAGAGCAATATGCTCAAAGGCTTTATGTTTTTTAAATGTAATATTGGAATCGACTGTAAAGCTTAGACTTGGTGGACACTACACTTCCTATGGAGGTGAACAAACTTCCCCATCCAAGAGTGCCTGAAATAAATTTCAACTTAAGGGATTGTCTCTATCTTTATTATTTTCCTGACCAATGAGTGCCTGAAAGAGGTTTTAACTTGAAGATCTCGATGTTTTATCTTTTGTATGACCAAAGAAGTTTACTTTCTCTCTAAAGTAGGTGATGGGATCTAATGAGAAGTCAAATCCTTGTTTATGATCACCAAATGGATATCCATCTCTAAGGCCCATGTACTTTACAATAGAATCTCAATCTAAAAATCATCCAAAGATATAATAGAATTTTTTGGGTCCTAATTGATAAGGTTAGGATGGCAAAGGGTAAGTGGGTAATGAGATATTATGGTAATAATAGAATTGGACTCAAACAAATTAGTATCAAATAGCTCATCTTACGTGCTATAATAGGACATTAAGTCACTACCAAGGGTTTCTTCATCAGTCAATAAAGAAGAATCATGTAATGATGCCTTTTGGAGAACACAAACACAAATGATTATATTTGTTTTTTGAACAAGGCTAAAATGTTTTGAATTAATTTGACCATTGTAATACCTCTTTGTTCAAAATATGGTGTCTAACATGTGTTTTATTTTGGATGTGTTTTGGTACACACACAAATAGTTGTAGACTAAAAATGTTATTACAAGTAAATAAGAATAAGAAAACACCAAAGTGTATGTCTTAACTTAGAAATTGACAAGGTTGATTTACACCACTGGATTCACTCAATATAATCCTTCTTGAGAGGAAATAAGTTGTTACTATAATAAATTTAGATGCACATGAAAATTAGGGTTGTTTAGACCCCCTCTTCTCTCAAGAAATTGTACGATGACATATAACTTCGAGATACTCGCCTTGTATCAATAATACTCTACAACAAATGGGGTTTATCTAAAAATTATAATTCTGATTGATCTAAATGGTCTCATATGTGTGGCTAACACTAGGGTGAAACACATCATTTGGATCCAAACTAATCGACTTGTAAAAATGTCTTGTCCTTTTTACAACCACATCTTTTAGATTGCTCAGTGTAGTGCAATGCCCAAATTAGGCCATTATTTTGAGGGTAAAAATCATTAACAGAGTTCGTTTAACCACTCAAACTAACATCTTAATGATTCACTAGCTTAATTTGTACACCCCACCATGGAGTGGGGTTGAAACAATGTTGGGAGATGAATTCCTGGGTCAATGCTTCCCTAAAAAACTTATAGGGAGGTGATGAAATCCCACCCACAAGACAAGATTAAAGAAATAAAAGTATGACTTTAAAGATCATTTTAGGATCACCCAAGTCTCTCAGATCTTGGGGAGTGGTTTTACAACATTTATTTTATTCTTGGATTAAGTGACAAAAGTAATAAGTGAATCACTTTTGGTTACCCAAGTTCCCTAAAGGGGATGGGGGAGAGCATAAGCGCTAAGCTTGGTTTGTAAAAATAAAAATCAAGTCAAAGACATTTTGAAACAAGTTTAACCAAAAAATAAATGACAAATAAGGAAATACTCTTAAGAGTCCTAAGCTACCATGAATGTTCATTTTAAACCCAAATTCAAACGTGATTCAAGTTTACCTTAGTTGTTGTAATAAACTAGCAAAGTGTCTTAATCCTATAAAATAGAGTGTTAGTAGTCAAGAAAGGGTATAAGATGTCAAAAGGAATTTAAAGCTTGATTTTTTAATGCTCTTGATTTTTGACATAGGGAAATCTTGCCATTATACAGAGTGATTTCGCCATTTCGTAGTGCGACCTTACTGTTTGATAGAGTGATCTCATCATTCCACAAGGTGATATATTTGTTCCATAAAGTGATCCTAATATAAATTTTGGTCTAGGATGATATCACTAATAATTAGATGACCCCACCATTACACAAGTCAATATCACTAATAAGTAGGTTGATCTCATTGATCTACAAAAAACACACAGAGAACAAAAAATCACAATAGTCAATCTTATCATTTGCAAGTGCAACCTCACTATTGCTCAAGGCTACATCACCATTCCACAAGATGATCTCGTTGATGTTAATGATTATTTATTTATTTATAGGGTGACCTCATCATTTGGTCTAGAAGATAGAAAACATAAAAATTAGAATAAAAAAGAGAAAAAGGACATCAATAGATGGTCCAAATGGATAATTAGAAGGATAAAATGGTACATGAGATGCACGGTCCCACTAGCTATGCCAAAATTAGAGTAGGATTACAAAGCAAGTTAGTTCATGCATTAGTAAAGAAAACCCAGAATAAGCATAAATAACGTAACATGCTAAGCCTACTCCCTCGAGGGGTGGTGTCAATGAAATCAAGAAATTAGTTAATAAATCAAGACAAGCGATACCTTCAAATAATGGATCTCCTTCAAAGATGGTCAATAAACATGCTTATGCCTAGATTTGGTACTCTAAGTCTTTATCAATGTGGTTGGATGAATGCCTCCATCATCTCTTTTAACATTAATGGATTTGGCTCCTTGACTATGGTAAATTTGGTGGAATGAGTGAAGATTCTCTAGCACTATTTTTGCATAATAACATTTCACAATTGAAGTTTAAGAGTTATGTCCATGGCTAATGCATCTATAGTTGTTTTAGGAATGTTGAGAATCAACTATGACCATCCATCCTAAGATCAAGATGTGTGTCTATGGATTAATTCAATTTTGGAGGACAAAACCATTAATATTTTGGAACAAAGGAACATTAATGAGGCATAGGTGGGCTTAAAATTGATAATTATCTCCATTATTTCCTAATGTATGACACCCTTTCGATGATATCATGGCCCATATATTTTGAATTATGATTTTCCAATAATAGATATTCAATAAATTTCCATGGATTTTCCACTTAAGCTGGTTTTGATTTGCTTAATGGCTTTACTTAGTATTTTACAATTCTTGGAAATTGGTCGCACATTTAATCAAAATGGTCAAAAATGTCAATTTAATTGGTCATAATTTGACTGGATATGAATCAAAAGAAGGTGTAGATTACATATAGGTATTATCCTAATTAGGTTAATATAGATGCGAATCGACACATGCACATGACATGTGCTGATGAATCATAGTATTTCAATGGTCTAAGACATCATTTTACTTGGTTGCAATTTGACTCAAAGTGAATTAGAAAAAGATAATGATTCTATAAAATGCATTTTCCCAATCAAAGATCAATGGATAATAATTGACACTTGTACGTGATGTGTGTGGATAAATTAGAGTATTTTAGTGATTTTGGTTTAGATTGTGTGTTGTTACAAAATATCATTTAGATTTGAAATTTTAGCACAACAGTGATAAGAATTAGATGTCTACATGAGCCACATGAAAAATTCCCTCTTTATATGATTTTATTGTTGACTTGACTCAGCAACAAGATAAATTGATTCAGATGGGCATATTTAAATCCTCAAAACCACAAGGCCTAATTGTTGGAAATGGGAAACATAAGGCTTCAAATAACAAGGAGAAGAAACAAAAAAAAAGATCAAGAGGAAAAAGATCAAAATCCTCTTGCTTTCAAATCAACCAATGAGACCTCCTCTTGTAGTTTTAAGCTTAATAAAGAGAGGATTAAATGTGGGTATTTCTCAGGAAAGCATGATGAAATCAAATGTTTGAAATTTATATCGACCAAATAATTAGCCTTATTGAGAAGAAAAATATAGGTGTTCCTAAGTATATCAAACCAAGTTCATCAACCCTAAAATCCTCTAAGGCGAATGATAATGGTAAAGAAAAGGCAACAAAATATGGTAAAGAGAAAGTAAAAGGCAGGGCCCTAGTTATAGTTGTACCTCTAAATCCTACATGGGTTATTGAATTTGGTGCATCACATCACATGGTTTCTTCATAGGTAGAGTTTAATTTTTTGGAACCATGTGACATGTCTACTATTCAACTAGGTGATGACACTTCTACACAGGTTTTTAGTAGAGGGTATGTTGACATGAGTGGTGAAACATTCAATAATGTTCTAAGTATTCCCTCACTTCCAACTAATCTCCTATTAGTCTACTAGATTACTCACTTTGGTCTAGGCATGCGAGTTGAGTTTACTCCAAATTTAGTGTATGTTAGAGGGTTGCATAGTGATACCATAGTGGTAATGGGAATAGTTGATCATCAAACTCAACTATATACCTTCTCACATTTTGTCTTTAAATATAATTTAGATTATTATTCATTAGAATCACTTGGACATTATGACATTTTTAAACCTAAACACATCTTTGATGATGAGGACTCCTCTTCTAGCATAGATGACTATAATAGTGATGGGGACATACCTCCACCATATCCTTATCACCTTCTAGATATTGAAGAGTTATTTATTGATCCACCTACTTCTGGTCTACTTTAGATATTATAGGGAATAGGCATTAGATATCAAGCAATCTAGTACATAGTTACAAGGCATTCTGTATTCCTTTTTTGCATCTACTTTAGATGCACCATCATTGCATGGAATAATTGGTTCATATACTATACATGTGGAGAAAAATTCCTTGTCTAAGAACCACACCTTAGTTGGATATCCATCAATCACTTGGTAGACACATTAATTATTCTAGGGTTATCCACTCTTATATAGGTAGGGGGTTTTCCCTACGTGTTTTCTGATTTTCTTCACTTTATGATAGTTACATTGTACTCGGGTACCTCATCAAGCCGTGTTGCTAAGACCCATTTCTTTTACCCACCTAATTTGTGCTTAAAGAGGGGTGTTAGTGTAGGATATTATTTTCCATGTATTTAATTATTGTGGATTATTTATACACATGGATTATTCATACACTTGAGGAGTTATCTTGATCAGGTGTACTTAGTCATAGAGAGTTACACTTGACAAGCATTATTAACTAGTGGAGGTTCCTCTTTAATTTATTATTCTGGGTATGGGAATTGCATGCCTATTCCAAGTTCTTTGGCCACTATTCATGGAGGAGTTACATATTCACTCTCTTATTTTTACATCTTCATTTTGTGAGCTATTCAAGTAGTGTGTGTTAGATGCTCTTGTGATTACTTGCTTTGAAATATTCTCATTTATTTGATTTAATTAACTTGTAGCGACATTGTGTGCTTGCTTGAATAGTGTTTTCATTGAATCTATGCATTCGATTGAGCTAAATATATTGGAATAATCCCTGATATATTCAATAAGATGAACTTTCATATTTTATACTTTATTTGGAAATGTGTTTTTAAGCTTCATTTTGCCTTGTTCTTGCAAGTCAAAAAACCCAAAATGGTTTGTGGACCCATTTTTTGACCCCTCATCAGTTTTTTGATGGTAAATTTTCACTCGTAACTTCATTTTGTGAACCCTCTGTGGCACCAAGAAGTTAGTTTTAGCTTAGATGTCATAATGCTAGATTTTTTTAGGGAAGTGTGTTATTTAAAACCTGTTTACATTCTCTTACCACATTATTTTAAAGTGCTTTTAATTGAAAAAATTAACTTGTGTTTTTATTTTTTATTTTTTTGTAAAAATGAGAGAATAGTGTAGATATTGGAGGGAAAAGAGAGTTGGTGAATGCATTTATTTCCATCAACTATAGTTTGGATGGAAATTCAAATTGCTTTTGACCTGAATTGCTATATGAAGCCAACTATTTGTTGTGCAAAGGGCTAACTCATTTTTGCTTCAAGGACACATTATTGGACTAGAAACTTCCTTATTTTGTAATTTCTTGCTTTCTATGGTACATCTCTCCCATTTCATGCTTGTCTATGTTGTTATGCTTTCAATTTGTAACCAAATGATCCTAGTGGATTTATACATAATTATACAAATGAACATCTTTATTAATTGAAGGCCATGGAATTGATTTTCATTATCTATGCGTGAAATACGGTGGATTTTCTTTCCTCTTTCATATCTAATTTTCCCTCAGACTCATGCATCATCCCCATTGGGTTGTGTGTATACTGACCAAGTGAAGGATTAATTTCATGAAACCCATTAAACCAAATGAATTGAATTTGACTTCATTACATAGACTTTTTATCTCTCTTTTCCCATTTTATTTTATTTATTTTTATAAATCTGTTAAGCTAAGGTTTTAATCTAATTTGAAGACAATTTGAGACACATGTTTTATCTCAATTGTACATTGTATTAATGCAATATTAAATTTAGTACAATAAACATGTTTAAAATCACCCATATTCCCTTTTATTGAAATCTTAAAACATTAATTTCTTCTAGGCAAATAAATGCATGTTTTATCACTTTCCAACACATGCTCAAAGCTCACATTGACAAAATGAACACACCTACATATTACTCTCACTCATGTTAAGGCTAAAACTACATTAATTTTTCATAACCAATAAGCCCCTTGAATTGGAATAGTTACACATTGACCAATTGGTTTACCCAGTATGTCGTGACATGGTAGATATAGACTTTGGGGAGATCTTTGGATCTCCTTTCAGGAGAGGCTAGATGGGTGATTATGTTGCCTAAGTTGGTGTGCCAAATGACCCATTAATAGAATCTAATTTCACATGTTATAATATCACATGTTAAATCTTTCTATGACCTTTTACTATGATGAGATATATATATATATATATATATATATATATATATATATATATATATATATATATATATATATGCTTACACATCCCTTGATAGATACTCATTTCTTACATTGTGTTACATGGATATGCTATTTAATATGTTATGATATTGACATATATGGATAGTGTAGACTATTTTCATTTATTCCATGCTTCATCAATGTTTTTACATTTAAATGATAGGCTAGTTATTATTATCTATTGTGTGTGTCCCCTTGGCCTTATTTGTGGCTCCTCAGCCTTCGTGCCCCTTGTGTATAGCTCCTTAGTATTTCTTGTTGTGGCATTCATGCCCCTTGTTTGTGGTAATTTAGCCTTGCTTAATAGTGAAATTTGTATGTCCTTTGTATGTGACCCTTTGGTCTCATGTGTGACATTTTATTCTATTGTGTGACATTGCATGTTGGTCTTGTTGAGCTTAATGATTTTTATGTTTATAGGTGTCGTGATCCATATCATGCACCTACCTTATGAGTTGTGCCATGATTATAATATGCCCTTACTTACTGTGTATTCTTATTCAATGATAGTTACATCTATCTTGACATACCACTAATATACCCTTGCATTCCATATGTTACATACATGCCTTGAAGCTTTATATACAGTACTATGATGACACACTTTTCACACGTTGACATGTTTTTACATGATATTATATTTAGACATGACATGATGAAATTCAATTCTATTTTGATATGAGTGACTTACATGATCTATCTTCACCTCAAAATCAGGCATATTAGTGGGATTTTATCATAAAGACTAAAGTCATGAGCAAATTTGAGTATAGTGTACGAACCTAGAGTTCATATGTGATTAAAATATTAGATTGGGACAATTATTTGCATTTGTCATATAGATTTTTGGGGCATATGTACTCTATTTTACACTCCATAAGTGATAAATTTTAGATTAATACAGATTCAGATACATTTAGGGGTATGTGTAAGGTTTATGTTCTCCATTTTATAAGACAAATTGAGTTGGGAATGATGTTGGTTCATGCACATATAAACCATTTCAAATTTAGTCAAGAATGATACTGGTTCATGCACGTATACACTATTTTAGATTTTAGTTGGGCATGATGTTGGCTCATGTACATTATGAGAGTTTACAATTGCCACCATTTCAAGGGGGCATCATGATGGTTCATACATATTTACACATTTTCACCTTTATAGTTATTTATCAAGTATAGACACCTAAAATCATACACTTCATGTCAATTTTAACTATATGCTAATTCCACACTAACATCATCCCTAAATCCTAAATCACTCTTCTATCTGCCCTAACATCCCTAGCCTCCACTATTTATCACCCGCTAGCCAATTAATCCCTTACTTCACAACCATACCCAATCCCACAAAATTCACATCCCATTCCATTAGTTAATTAATCCAAATTAATTAACCAATCCTTTCCTAATAAAAAATTTCATGGCTTTTGAATATTCATAATTTTAAAAAACTAATAAAAACCAATTTTAAATACATTTTTCCACATCCCAATTCAATCAATCCTTATTCCAAAGCAAATCAACTCCATGATTCATAAATTAAAAATATTAGCACATCCCAACCCCCTTATTTACTCCTCACCTTACCTCATTTAAAGAGGAGGAGGACTCATTCTCCACCTTTGATCTTTGATCAAGATCAATGTCTCACAATCATCATGAAATCCTAGAAATTGAGGGTTCCCCCTCTCATTTAAACAAGTCTGATTTGCCTAATAGAGTTATAAAAAAGTCAACATGGATGAATTAAACTGATAATGAAGTGTTTCTCTAGTCTTCACATAAAGTTTCAACCCTCCTCTTCACTCATCATCAAATCATCTAGTTTGTAATGAGTTACACTTTTTGATTAACCACATGTCTTGTACAAGCTTTTTTACAACTACATGTGAGCACATAAATATTTTAAATAAGGAGATTGCAAGGAAACATATAACAATTATGTTTACTTGCTTGTTTATTTGATTTCTTGTCAATCTTGATCAATCCAAGGATGCATGCCTAGGTTAGTGCTAGCATTTTTAATTGATTTAATTTTCATACCAACCTAAAAGTAACCTTCATAATCATGTGATATATATGACATGATTGATGGGACTATGCACCAAAAAATCACTTTTAAGGCCATTTTAACTTATTTCTTAGATAAATTAGAGCTATTTCAAGCCTAAATTCATCAGAATCTATAAGATTTTTGTGTTTTTTCACAGATTGCTATTCTATGGCCTATATTATACATCCATGATTTGGATTCATTATAGGCTATAACCCAAACTATAAATCTATGACCTGGCTTCACTTTGGACTACGACCTAGATTGTTAATATGTGGCTTGACTTCCAGAGGCTTGTTCTTGCTCATCCAGACTCCATTTTGGGTGTTTTTTTTAAAAATTGCTTCTTTTTCTTGAAATTTATGAATTTTTAGTTGATTTTAATTCATTTCATATGGAATGTTCATGAAATGACATTTTTAACACATATCACTTATTAAAGATAGTCCAAATCAAACTTCTATTATCATTATTTTTAACACATATCACATTGCACATCCATTTACCGCTAAGCATAAGGCTTGTACTTGTGTAATTGCATGGTTGTTGTCAATACCTATATTGTGTGTTATTCCATATACCTTAAAAAATTCTAAAATTCCTAAAGTCTAACCTTGTCACATCCAATTATAATGTTATACATTACTCTATCGAAATCAAGTCATTTTATCTAGTTATAACATTATGTTATTCGCATTATATTGTTGCCCTATCCAATTTTAACCATGTCAAAAACCCAATTAGGTCCATTTTGACCAATATCTAATTCCAAATCAATTATTCAAATTTGGACCACCTTTTTAAAATTGAGTCAAATCAAGTAAAATTGGGTCAAACCTTTCGAATTCAACCTTCAACTGTAAAGTCAAAGTCAAACCTAAAAGTCAATTTAAAGTCAAAGTAAGTCAAATTTTGAATTCAAACAAGGTAAAAATCAAAATTTAAACTTAAATCAAGCTAAATTGAGTTAAACCTTTTTAAAGTCCACTTTTAAAGTTAAACCAAATCAAAGGTTAAATTTGATTCGAAACCTAAATGAAAAGTCAAAACATGTCTACTTTGACCACATAAATTATCTAAAGTTAAATCCAAATCAAAATTCAACATAAAATCAAGTCTAATTTTACCAAGTCAACACTCCAAATCAATTCAATCTGACCAAAATCAAATCAAATCAACATCCAAGTTCAACTTTGACCAAATTAAATGAAATCAAAACATCAAGTCCCTTAATCAAATATCAAATCAGGTATATTTTTACCAAGCAACATTAATTAAAAATAAATTGAACATCAAACTTCAAATCATATTTTCATCTTTCCATTCAATCTCCTACATCTATCAGTTGGGAACATAAAAAATTGCACCATCTTTGTTTTTACCCATCTAAGTCAAAACATCAATTATCAAAATTCAATATGAGCTTAATCAAATCTAACATCAAATACAAAATACTAATCAAATCACATAAATTAATAAAATTACATCAACTAATCCTACATGAAATTCCATTTAGGCCTATGGCATATAAAATAGATCTAGATATAGTCCAAATTGAATAGTGCTTAAATGAGAATAAAGATGATGTTTTTTGCAAATCCTTGAAATATGTGCCCAACTTCCTATATATTATGATCTAATAAAATTAATATCCATAATAATAATTCAATTTTGAACCTATCCACATCAAAATAATCTACATCAATCAAACATCCAATCTAATAGTTACAATCTTGATCATCACATCCCCCATTACACTAGCAAAGGGAAAATGGTTTTGGCCTCCTTATCTAACATCCATCTAATGCATGAGCCAAAATAATCACATCAAGAATCAAGTCCATTCACATTAAAATAAGGTTTCAAACATGGATGATATAATTTTATTAATGAACCCTTGGATGAAATGTTTTACCAACTAGTCACGATAAACATGAGTGTGTATCAACACACCAAGTATTTTGATGAAAATAATCTAAAACCTGAGTGATATCAACAAGATGAATACTTAAAGTATCACAAGATTCAAGGCCATTATTTTAATCAATGTGATAGACTCAATATTTATATCCAAGGTTTTATTGGTTGTAGAGACATCGAAATAAAACTAGATGCATTCACGTTTGAGAATCAACAAATGAGGATATGCCAATATACCTTTCTCTATCACAATCAAACTCATCCACTTCCACATAAAATTCAAGATAGTCAACCCATATTTAATTTTTTTTTGAATCACATATATTTAATGAGTCACCCTTTGATCATCCACACGTATTTGATGAGCCTCACTTTGATGAGCCTCTCTATGACCGTCCATCTATCTTTGAATAAACCTTCTTCAATGAGCCCATATCTGAAGAACCCATAATTTAATAATAGTCCATATTTCATCCATCACAAAACATACTTCATTTCTTGGAATCCCTTCATCTCAAATCCTTTATTGTCAAACAAAAAATGAAACAAGTACTTGTGGACAACATAATCCAACAAGCCCACCATGTGGCCAAATCATAATCAAAATCAGAATCAATATCCACATTAGAATCAAGACCATTATCAACATCATATTTATTATCAAAATCCAACCAAAATTAGGATCTTGTGGCATCGGCTACATGCCAACTACAAATCAATTTGAAGACATCAGTGATCCTTTAATGGTTTTGGAGGAAGTTTATATCAACATCAAAGCAAGTTATCCTAGTAGCCTCTACAAGGATTTTGCAACCTTAAATCCTTCCATTAATATTACCCATAATTTTCACATTAGTTATCCTATCCCTTATCTGGACATCCAATCTCTCACACCCATTGATTGGGATCGATAAAATCAAACATCGTTGAAATTCTTCCATAGAAAAATATCAATTATAAAATTTATGGGGATTTAAACAACATTTAGTCAGAAGAAAAGTACCCTAGTGTAACCTTGTTTAAGGCACTATAGGACCATCAAGATAAAAATCTTGGAAGTCCATAAGAAAATTTCCCTAGTGAAACCTTGATTGAGGCATTAAGGGGAAATAAAAAATAAAATGTATAGTCCCTTAGTGAAAACCTCTTTGAGGTGCTATTAGGCAATGAAAATCAAAATAAACTTAAACAAGAATAATCTATTAGTGAAAGCCTCTTCAAGGCACCAATAGATTAGTAAATAATTTATACATCATTAAAGTCAATATCAAAACAACTGATAATCCCAAAATCATTTAGATCGCAACAAATCTCAGGCCTAAGCAAAAAAATACTATGATCCTCCTTAGATAATTTTTAGAGGTCTTTGACTCCTCAACATCCAAAATCATATCATAATTATAACATATATAATCAAAAATGATGTGTGTGACTATTAGTTCTAATTTCCCTTGGTCCCTCAATAATTCTACATCCCTTCACGATCATATCCTTCATCCAAAGCCTATATCACACTAACACATTAGATCCTTCATCCAGTGCTTATCATAATTTACCCTCCTTGGAAACACTCTCTTTCATAGATTCTATAGAGACACCTTATTTATAGGTTTAGAGGATCATAATCAATAATCAACAAAGATCACAATAACATTAGTAAAGTTCACATCAACAACATGACCCTAGCAAAGAAGTTATCCATAATAGGTATGGTCTAGAGATAAAAAAGAATCAACATTATACATCTCATAATCCTATAATGATTTGAGATACCATAAAATCCAAAACAACCAAAAAAACCAAAAAACCAAAATAAAAAATCAAATAAGAAAGAGAAATAATTAGTCTAGTGGTGAAAACCATGCTTATGGTACCTTGGGCAAGTACCATGATGAAAACCAGGTTTTGGCATCATGTGTAAATAATCAATTATCTTCAAGCACCTTTAAACTTAGGGGCATCCCCATCCACATTTAAATCCATTCTATTCAAGCCATTTTGGCCATCCAATCCTATCCAAATCCTCATCCTTATCCATATTATCGTGCTTGTCCTTTCTATCCGCCTTGACCTTAATAAGGAAGTGGAATATGTTTTGATCCCTATTTTGGGAAACATCTTGGTATATCCTATGAGTGGAACTTTTATGATTGGAAATTTTATTCCAATGTGACATGGTCCTTTGAGTTTCTTAATCCATTCCCCATCATCATCCAAAATCATCCAACAATAACCTAAATTTTGTCCTTCATCTCGCATTACATTTCCCATCCCATTGCTAGAACATTTTTTCCTTTTTTTGGTGGTCCCTTGTACATCCTTATTATAAAAATCCTAAAACATCATAAAATTATAAAAATATAAAAACATCAAAAATTATAAAAATCCCTAAAAATTAGAAAAATCCAAAACATCGGATAAGCCAAAAATCCCTAAAAATTAGAAAAAGATAAAAATACCTAAAATATATATAAAGCTAAAAAATTCAAAAAAATTTGTCTTGTCCTAAATCCAATCATCAATCCTTGATCATTTTTTATTCATCAATCCAACTCTTTTCAGGGTATTTCATTCCCACATCCACCCTATTTGAGGTAAATCATCAATCCAAGCTTGTAGTTTTTCAGGGTATTTCATTCCTAAATCCATCCTGCTTGGGGCAAATTAAAGCCTGCAACTTATTATAAGAGATATTTAATTCCTAATCCAATCCCCTTACATGTATCCTTACTCAGAGGCACCATCCAACTATCAATATCATCAAGCCTTCACGCGTGGATTTTGAATTTATTAATGACAATATGTTTTTTATTCCTTTTGTTTTCAAGTTTGTGTGTGTTTTCTTGCTTACTTGATTGTTTAATTTTATTAATGTACTTTGAATCAATCCATTTGTGTGTGACAATAGGGTCATCATGTTTTTTCCATATCATGGTGTATTCTATCATGATCTTAAACTTGAGTCCATTCATTGACATATGACCATAGTGCATCATGGTGTTTCATATCATGGTACATGGTTATCAGTTATTTGTTAGATCGAGGGTCAATCCTGGTAAACATTATGATTAGGTCATCATGATGTTTTATTTCATGATACATATTATCATGTACAATGTGAAAAATCAAGTTGAAAAATATATGTGGAGACACACACTAAAATGATGGTATATCCCCTTACAAAATTTATCCATCTCTTAATCATCCATTTTTAAATCAAATCATCTTATCTAGCTTTGACCTAGTCAAATTCAAATCATCTTTTCTCATCACATTCCTCCATTCTAGGGAGAACTACATCACACTGAGGTTCATTTGGACTATGTAGAAAACACTTAGTTACATGGGGTTTCTAAGGTTAGCTTGACCATTCTTATTACCATTCCCATTCTTGTTCTTCTTTTCATTTCCATTCCCATCCTTATTATTATTTTCCATCATTTCATATAAACTAATTATCCATACCATCATCACATTATCCTTCAATATTTATTAAATCACTTGGGGCATCCTCATGTGCCTAATTTTTTTTGGCTTTTTCATTCTTTAAAAAGTTGTTATACCATCATCCTTTACTTCTATGTCAACTTGTCAACTTCTCATCATCCATCTATCATCCATCAACGTGGTCATATCATCCTTAATTCATGTAATAGGTTAATTTCTTGATCTATGCCTACAAATCAATTAATCAGTCAATCATCCTCTGTTTAATCCAAGCTTGTAACTTTTTAGGATATTTAATTCCCAAATCTACCTTGCTTGGGGTTAATAAAAGTATCTCGCAGGATGCATCCTTCCTAAATTAAAGTGGTATAGCTTATATTAGGATGTATCTTTCCCAAAACCATCCTGCTTGGGGTAAATCAATTCATCATCATCAAAAATCACTGTGTGCAATAATTAAATTGAGTGGATTATTCTCATATATTCATCACATTCATTATAGGCTCTTCTTCTCTTTTTCAATAGTGCATCCACACATTTCATCCCTGCATGCACTCTTGAGGGGGCATCATCAATCACATTCTTTTATCCATCATCATCGAGTTTTCATCCACCCTTTTTTTGGCTTCTTCTTTCTTTAAAAATTTGTTACTCTACCCAGTGTCTCATAATGCCCTTTCAAAGGGGCAAATTGTAGACACTAAAATTGGACACTTTGTGTCAATTTTAACTATCTCCTAATTATACACTAACATCATCCCCAAATCCTAAATTAATCTTCAATCTGCCCAAATATCCGTAGCCTCTAGTATTCATCACCCCTAGACAATTAATCCCTTCTTTCATAACCATACCCAATCCCACAAAATTCACATCCTATTCTATTAGTTATTTAATCCAAATTAATTAAATAATCCTTAATAAAAAATTCCATGGATTTTAAATATTCATATTTTATAAAAGATAATAAAAACTAATTTTAAGAAAATTTATCCACATCCCTATTAAATCAACTCCATGCTTCATAAGTGAAAATACTTAACACATCCCAACCCCCCATATTTACTCATCAACCTCCCTTATTTAATGAGGAGGAGGACTCATTCTCCACCATTGATATTTGATCAAGATCAATGGATCACAATTATCATGAAATCCTATAAATTGAGGGTTACCCTTCTCATTTCAACAAATCTAATTTTCCTAATAGAGTTATGCAAAAATTAGCAAGGAAGCTTTCAATTGACAACAAAGTGCCACTCAAGTTTTCACATAAAGCTTTAACCATCCTATTCACTCATAATAAAATCATCTAATTTTCAAGGGGTGATGCTATTGGATTTCCTGTGCATCTTATACAAGCTTTTTTTCAACTACATCTGAACACATCATTCTTTTCAGCAAGGAGATCACAATGAAAGGTATAATAATTATGTTTACTTGCTTGTTTATTTAATTTATTTTGTGTCTTACTCAATCCAAGGATGCATTATTAGGTTAGTGATATGATTTTTAATTGATTTTATTTTTGTACTAACCTAAAACTAACCTTCATAATCATGTGTTACATTAAGTATTTTCAAGTGTGGAGAAAACTTGAATCTATAAGTTAGTTTGTAATAGTTGATTCATGATTTTGAGGTAATGTACATTGAGGCTCAAAGACACTCAGTGGTGATGGCATTACCCATATAAATCCCATTGTGTGGTTCTCATCTTATCATTTCTAAGTTACAATACTAGTATTGGATTAGTTACATATGGGCTAGGGTATTTGTCCTCCAAACCATGGCCTTTGCCTTATTTAAATTTTAAATTAGGGTTTGATCACCTTATAGTTTACCATGTCCTCCATATGCTTTAATATGGAAGTGATTATCCAATGATTCAACAAGGAATCATCATATCAAAAAACTAATAGGGTAACAAGGTTTACTCATGTAAAGGCATACTCCTTCCTTGATCTTTTAAGTTTCAAGTATAAATCATATTTCTAATTTCATTCTATGGACATTGACTACTACATTTTCATTATAGGTTTTCTTGAATTAGCTTGTGCATTTGGAGTATTCTCCAAAAGATAAAGTGTGTTGTACACACTCAAATGCATGTTTGTATTTTTAAAATAGTAGTTTTATTTCATTACAATATTATAAAAAAATAGGGGCATTAGTAGACACTAAAATCTAATGATACTTTCAAATATCAATCTTAACTTACATTTATTTGACATGACTTGTGCGTCTTCAAATAATTATTTCTTACCATTCATATATACTTACATGTTATTTATGAGCTCGGTCCATTTCAAGTTGCTATCAATCACCTACAAGAACATTTCAGTCTGTGTTTAACTAGTGAAATATCCTACCTAGACAGTCCTAGAATATCACATTTGCATTTTTGTCTCAGAGATAGTAATGCCAGGATCAAACAATCATGTTAACATTACTACCTTGAGACTGATGTTATCACTCTTTGCCTAAAAAAAACTATTTTTAAAAATTAAACCTTCCTATACATTGGCCCATTTAATTAGTGTGTTGGTGGTATGGGAAATTAACCAATTTAACACATGTAAATACAAATCAAGGTCAAGCTTATTAACAATCTAGCTCAAGTAATCCTCAAATACACTATTTCACATTAATAAAATATACCTTATTATTCCCAAATTTAAAATCAAGCACTAGGAGTAGTCATCAACCAAGTATAAAATACACCAAGCCAAGTCAAGTACCAAAATATTCAAGATCAAAGCCAAATTTTTAGGTGCATTCATATAACAAAAGAGCATTATTAGTAAAAACATGTGAAGTGTTCTTTGCACCTATTTTTTATAAATGTAAACATGTGATAGATGATCAAGTTTGCATTTTTTGTATAACTGGACATATAAGTTAATGTAACTATTAGAATATGGAATGCCTACCTCGAATTGAGAAGAAAATGAAATGAAAGGTCAAATAAATGAAGAGTCATGTTCTATTCAAAGTCTATATATATACCCACTAGGAGTAGTAAAATATGTTGGTTATCTCTTTTAATTATTTTTGATTCAATATAAATATTTGGTATTCTAATTATTATAACTTGATGTGTTTTCTACGTCAGCTTCTTTTGTGAAATAATGTATCTTCATATTTTCTAGTGTATAAGTTTCATCTATCTACCGAGAAGGATGAACCTAGTGTGTGAATGATATTAATTAAAATATGCCAATATCTACGATGTTAAATTTATTTCTAACCTTAAGAATGTCCCAATAGTTATGTGCACTTTTTTTTAAGTATGTACTAATATGAATTCTTAACATTTGGTGAGTTCTGCTGTAACCTATAAGACTACAACAATTAACATGTCTTGATGATGAAAACCATGGACTGCTATTAATAATATCAATTGCACATTCACACTAAGGGTAAGAACTAAGTGTGGATTAACTTCCCTCTTTGTAATATTAGATACATATACATCAACCAATCATTAACAAGGGTGATTGGGGTTAGTTCAGCCTAATTACACTTTCTCACTTTTTATAGGTTTTCATCCCTCACAAATGGGCCTAGGGTTTTAGGAAAAAAAGATTATTTATAGAGTTTTGCATGTATTTGAAGGTCATAAATCATAGAACATATACTTATCAGATAGGTGCATCACACCATGTGGTCATAAAGAGACAAACCTACCCATGATAGTAATATCAACCCAAGTCACTAGTATATATGTACCTACTTAGGCTTGATGGTACCAACCCTGCATGCATAGAGACAAAATTATAGATCTAAAAGAATCATAAAATTGCTTCTAGTTTGTTTCCACTATCAAAACACAATTACAGTTAATCAATCAGATAGCAAAGCTAAGTATCTTGATCTCCTTATTATTTTCCATGATATAAAATTACATTATCAAATCAGTCTCAATTATTTACTTTTAGGTTTATGCTTGATTTCCATATGTTAGAATTTGGATTGATTATATGAGTTTAACCTATTATTATTCACATTAATCCAAAAATAGGGTAAACATAGGTGTATTCATTCCTTGACTTTTCAATTTCAAATAGTTCAATGATATATATTATTTTAGATTTTTTTATTATGAGTGGACATTGATTTTTACATCTTTCATTGCAAGTTTTGCATGGAACAAACAACATATTTAGGGCATACCTATTAACATCAAAAATGATTAAACATAAGTACCAACATTATTTATTTTATCATTTTAATTTATAATTTTCAATACTATATTGAAAAGGGGCATTTTTAGGCACCTCAATTTTGTATTGGATTCTTGAAAACATCAATTTTGACATATCTTTGACATAAATGACTTGTGCGTACACATTTGACTCTTATACACACTTTCCCCTATCCACTTATCAATTATCTTGGCATACCCAATTTGATATCAAACATATTCAAGATCTCCCTAGTCTATGCTAGACACTCCATAATCCTAAGAAGATTGTCACCATATCCCAAATCTCTAATTTCCCCTTTTTCTTTACTACCGACAATAATTAGACACTGGAACTTATCATAGGAGTTTGACTTTACCAACAATGTTCCAAGATCCTCTATGACTAATTTTCAAATACAAATGTCTCGTTTGGGTAAGCCTAAGCACATTTCCTATGTCAGTTGTTGGGGAGAAATATAAAAGAGGCTTATGTAAATATATATCAATCTTAAGTCCATACTTATCTAGAAATCATCTTTGGTAAGTCTTTAAAAAATTGAGAAATCTATTTTCACTTCCTTGAGATACTACCACAAAAGGATACACATCTAAAATCCCCTCAAGGGAGTAGCACTAAATCCAAGTATGAATACAAAAACAAGGTCAAATTTTCATGTTGTTAAGAGTCAAAAGATAGAGCATTGTATCACATTATAGTGGATCACTATTAAGCACACATACATCTAGGTGGGAGATATATGTTCAATTTGATCACTCTTCATAATATTGGAATGTAGGCAAAGATCATACACTAAACGATGAGTGGTTGGGTTGTCCAATCCATATTTATAAATATTTTTTTTATAAGTTTATATTGTGTTAAAAGTGAAGCTAGGGTTTCAAGGAAAATAAAGGCAAAATTATGTGCTTTACATAGGATTGAGGACCATGAAACACACAAAAATAATCTAGAAAGGTAGGCATAATTATATATAGTAAAACAATTTGACACATTTAAATTGGATAGTGTAAAAATATAGTGGATTGTACCGGTTGACACATGCATTTGGGCTTCACCGATAGTGTCTTTATAGATTTTGATATTTTATCTCTTGATCTAAGTAGTTATAGAGCTATTACAGAGTCATATTGAGGGTTGTGACATAGGCAATGAACAATACAAAAAAAACATTAGCTAAGTGCCTTCTTTCCCATCTTTGTTCATAATTTATATAAATAGTAAGTGAAATCAATCTCTCTTTTACATTTACATTTTTATGGTAAATGCTTTATCTTCCACAATTTGAACTTTAATAGTTTTATGAAATTTTGATCACCTAAATTTAAAAATAAGTAAAACAATACCCTCCCCCCTCCAAGATTTAAATTTGTGACCTCCCTTTGAATACCACAAATTATTCACCATTAAGCCACCTCACCTTTAAAGTTTTGAGGGTTTATTGTGCCGAATAATTTTTAAAGTTAGGGTTGAGTGTGGGTATGGAGGGTTTATGATAGATGGATGGGAAATAATGGAAATAACTATAAGGAAATTAGAGGGGTGTTATTAAATGAGTTTTCCAAAGTAACATGTATGGTGAGATATTTTAAGCTTCCCAAATGAAGTGCATTATGTTATGATTGTTTCATACTGATAATAATGGTGGAATAGAAACATGTAAATAAAAGGTATTGGGTCGTAATTATCCCAAATTAATAATAATAGTGAGAGATGAATGGCCTACAAGGAATTATATATACAAAAATACTTTGTACATTATGATCAAGTTTAGATTGAAAGTATATGAGATAATGTGTTTATATCTTTTAGTAATTCTACTTAGAAGTCGCTGATGAGATGTGGGTGATTTGGTTGACTTGGTTGTATTCAGTCCCACCATGGTTAAAATATCATTGGGCATGTGAGGTTGTATGTGGTGTATTCAAAGCGTATTGATTGTAGATATGATAATTGAGAAGTGATATAGGCCCATGTATGTGTCTATTATTTATTTATACCTATGATTAAAACCATTTACAAATATAAAAGAAAGATTGCTTATGAGTGATCATATGCTTTGAGGGTGCCCTTTCCTTATATTTATTGATATACAATAAAGCAAGGATTTTAAATAAATGATTACCCATTTAAATTAGATGCCATATATATGTTTTAACTTATAAATGATTGATTATCAATATAAGGGAGTCTATCTATCTATCTGTCTGTTTATTTGTCTATCTATCTCTTTGTCTAGTCTATCTATCTGTCTATTTGTATATCTGTCTATCTATTTGTTTGTCTCTCTATTTGTCTATCTCTCTATCTTTCTGTCTATTTGTCTATCTATCTATTTATTTATCTATCTATCTGACTATCTATATATCTGTCTATTTGTCTACCTCTCTATCTATCTATCTATCTATCTATCTATCTATCTATCTATCTATCTATCTATCTATCTATCTATCTATCTATCTATCTATCTATCTATCTATCTATCTATCTATCTATTTGTTTGTTTGTCTATCTGTCTGTCTATCTATTTGTCTATTTGTCTATCTATCTATCTATCTATCTATCTATCTATCTATCTATCTATCTATCTATCTATCTATCTATCTATCTATCTATCTATCTATCTATCTATCTATCTATCTGTCTGTCTGTCTGTCTGTCTATCTATTTGTCTATCTATCTGTCTATCTATGTATTTGTCTCTCTATCTATCTATGTGTGTGTGTGTGTGTGTCTATCTATCTATCTATCTATCTATCTATCTATCTATCTATCTATCTATCTATCTATCTATCTATCTATCTATCTATCTATCTATCTATCTATCTATCTATATATTTATTTGTTTATTTGTCTATATATATATATATAATTGAAATAACTATCTCAAAAAACTAGTATCATAAATTTAATTTTACTTAAATACCCACAAATCAAAATCTCACCAATGAAATAAAGAAAAAAAGGCTTCATAACGGCTAATTTATACCATAATTGCTAAAAAGTATTTTTAATGATGTGCATATGTTGGTGTGACATTTAATGTTGCTTCAAATTATTTTCAGTACAGTGAAAATGCATAATATAATATAAAATTTAATTAAGAAGTGCATTCTAACAATTGAAGCATAGAAATGTAAAGGTTTTGATAAAAGCACAGTAATATAGAGAATAAAAGCTAATGGAGTAATTTAGATGCAAATTTGAATCAAAAGAGCATAGAGGTAGTACACATTTAAATGCCAAAAGTTTCATTATGAAAAAATGTATTGGTAGGAGGCTTTGGATTGACAAGCTACATTTGTTACAAATGAATTTGAAAGGTATGGAATATTTATTTGTGACTGAAAATGTTCCTTGTACTTGTGAAAATGCAGTTGAAAAATATTAGTATTGATGTAAATTATGAATAAAGTAGTTGTTAGTAATTAAAGGAAAATAATTAAATAATCATGATTCATAAATATAATTTATATATCCTTAGGGTATATCTATACCCCATTTTATATTCCATAAGCTTATGCCCCTTTTAATATTTATGTAAGTCCTAAAGGTGATGAGGGTTAGAAAGGGCCAAAAATGATATGAATAAATGAGTGAACTTAGGAATGTAAATATGCATGGCCAGTTTAATTTATTCATAAAGGTATTGCAAATAGTGATTGATGGGATGGATGCCTAGGGTGATTAAATCCTATTGAAAATATTAATGGGTCCATAGAGTCCCTTCTTGGAGAATTGGTCACCTCATGAACCCCATAACTCGTCAGTCTATGATTCTGCCCTAGTTTTTTATAAAGGGTGTATGCCCTTTACAAAAAAAATTGTGTTTTTCATTTTGTCCAATTTTTTATCCCCCAAATTTATGCATCTGCATAATATACAAGATGAGTATGTTCCAATTGAGTCTTAGAATAATTTTGTCAACACACTAAAAGAGCAATAACATCCTCTTAGATAATTTGAGGATGAATATATCAAGTTTTAACAATTTCACTGACATAATGAGTTGTTAGTGGAAGAATACACCAATGAGTTCTATGACCAAATTATACATCCATGTGAGAACTTGATGGAACAACATAAGGTTATGAATTACATCAACAAAATTTCATCTTGTACCCATGTGAAGATAGAACTATTGAATTTCAAATCTTTAGGGAAATATACCACAATAGCCAAAAACATATAAGCAAAGGAGAAGATGAAGTATAATTTCACCTTTTAATACAGTGTCATGCAAAAAATACACCTCACACACAATGCACCATCTCAACCCCCTTCAAGAATCAAACCACACCTTGTAAGGGAGACCAACCTGATAAGACCACTTAATATTAGAAAGCTCCTAACATTATGAATAATAAAAAAAGGAATAAACCAAGAGACAAAGTGGTGTCATTGGCATCAATCATATGCCATGATGATTATGAATGTTATACCCAATAATCAACTTGTGTACTTTACATCGAGTCCTACATCCATAGATGACGCTGATACATATAATTCTTGTTTAAACACCAGTTCCATGAAACCAAATACTTTGGAGGATCACAAGTGTAACTTATACACAATGCATTAGGTCAAAGGAAAATATATCCATGTCATCATCTGTAATGGGAGTCATAATAACACAATTTATTAAGACGCAGTTCAATATATAACACTTCCTACTATGGAATATCCACTCCCATACTCACTTGGGTGGATTCAATCAAGAAATGATATATATATATATATATATATATATATATATATATATATATATATATATATATAATGCACCTTCCAATAAAAATTCAAGCTAATGGAGGATAATGTCACTTGAAACATCATACGTCTTGAGGTTTACAACATAGTACTGGGAATACAATAGTTATTCAATTGTAAAGCTACATATTAAGTGAAGCTATAGAAATAAATTGATCATGTGAAAGTGATCCAAAAATCATAAGTTTTGATTGATAGATATTTCAAGAACATGAAAATAACACAGTGACAATGAATTCTCTAAGAAGAGATGTTTTATTTCTCAAAATTGCAATACCACTATATGCTTATCTCTGGGAAGAGATATCTAATTTCCATTTCAAGTTACATCTTCATTTATACACATTTTTAAAGTAGGAGGATGTGGAAGGTCACCAATATCAAGGGAGACTAAGTGGTTTGACTTTCATGATTTAAACATTACATAATTCGAGGAATTACTATTTTTAAAAACTTACTATTTTTAGATTGCACTATTAAAATTGAAATTTGGGGAACTTCCATTGGGTTTTTATGGGTCAAAATATATTTATCAAAGCTCCATGTCATCTCACCACACTATATTCATTCTTATCTTTCCAATGATTCAAACAGTGAGTCAATTAGAGCTACGGTGCAAAAGTTATGGCTCCCAAAAGTTCCATCAGCAATTGGGGTAGAAATGTCACCTGAATTGTTGCCTAAATTATTGCCCAGATCATTCCTCCCTCCTTGAGAAACAATGGTCCCCATTGCATCAATATTAATCATCAGGTGTGGTAGTTGTGTCTTAATTTATTTCTCTATGAGCCACTCACCTTGGTGGCTAAGATGGCCCCTTTTGACCACCCGATAAAGTGGAATAGAGCATCCTCTTGTTGTCTTCATCCAGGTGTCCACAATATGATCCTCCTCCACTAGAACAAAACTTTGTAGACCAAGATCATCAATATCAAGTTGTTCTAGTATGACTGAAGTGTCCAACAGAGGTGGATGATATGGTTTAGTGAGCTCCACATTAAATATTGAATGCAAACCAAGGTAGGCTGGTAGGTTCAACTCAAAAGCAATTTTTCTAAATTTTTTGGTGATGGTGTAGGGACCATATCACAGAGGAAAAGTTTTTCTATTTGGGCCTACAAGTCATTCCTTTTGAAGCTGCAACCAAACCTTGTCACCCACAACAAAATGGTGTGAAATCCTATGTTTGTCATGGCATTACTTATGATTTTGATTCATCTTCTCTAAGATATCATGAACTTGCTGCTAAATGTGTTGCATTTGTTCATTGAACTTTGTTGATTTTACTACCTCAGATTTGTTATAAATATTGTCATTGATGTCAAAGTTTTAGCATTATTGGTGATAAAGGCCCCATTACATTTAATGATGTTTGTAATAGTTATATCTTGGCTAATGTGTGTTAATATTTATTTAATATTAACGAATATATTTTTGGTTGCATATGAGATAAAAGAAGGGCCCATGGAGAAGTCAAAGAGTCACGGGGTAAAGACAAAAGAAGGATGGGATGAATTTTCCCATGAAGAGTCATCTTGGGGAATTCCAAGAGTCACCAAGTGAAGACAAAATAGGAAGGGTGCAATTTCTCATGAAGGGACACTTTGAGGAATACAAAAAGTCACCAAGATAAGGAGAAAAGAGGGAAGGACATTTTTGCTCATGAAGGGTCACCACATGACTTTTCAAAGGCAAGGATATGAAGGGTCATACAAGTTTGGTGCCATTTTCCATGAGGATTGAAGGGTCACAAAGGGGGAAGGCCAAAGGTCATTTGGAAAGCTATAAATAAAGGCTTGAGAAGCCATTTGGAACATGAGAGAAAGAGTTTGATTTGAGATAGAAATATCTAGCTTAGAAGAGCATTTGAGAGAGATGAATATGATTTTTATTTGTTATATCTAGCTTAGAAGAGCAAAGGTGAGAGAAAGGAAAGAGATATTGTAATGAACTATCATTTGTTAAGATAGTAACATTGAGAGATAGTTGTGTGGTATACACAAAGGGGTTGGTGATCCTGTGGGTTGGTGCTCATGAATTGTTGCTGTGTTGGTGCTCAACAAAGGGGTTGGTGCTCCTATGGGTTGGTGCTCATGAATTTTTGTTGTGTTGGTGCTTAGCAAAGGGGTTGTTGCTCTTGTGGGTTGTTACTCATGAATAGTTACTGTGTTTGTGCTCAACAAAGGGGTTGGTGCTCTTGCAAGTTGGTACTTACAAATATTCTTTGAGTTGGTGCTCATTCATATACTTGAGATTGTTCTCAGTGGTTTTTCCCACATTGGGTTTCCATGTTATATCTGGTGTCTCTCTCTATCTTATGTGGTGTTTATTGTTTCAGTTTTATTGCATATCTTGAATGTTTGGTTAAGTAGATTTTGATTAAGGGAAAGTTTTATAAGATATATGATATACTGATTCACCCCTCTTCTTAGTATATCCCATGCTTAACAAGATCTTCCATGAGGTGTGTATTCCATGGTGGAGAATGGAATGGCTATATCAATTGGTGCCATGGGTTGGAACTTGAAGCATACTTAGAATGGATTGTGCTTGGTCAAGCTGTGTAGGGCCCAATTGTATCCATGTTGTATGAAAAAAAGCCCCTCATCCCATGTGCGTGGATGTTTGGAGTGATACATTCAAATCATGTGAACAATCAAGTGGTTCACCACCTCTATCTAACCATCAGTTTATAGATGGAAGGCTGTGGACTTCATCAGCTTGGTATCCATCATCTTCTATAGAGTGGACCAGAAGATGCTCAGGACCCTGCTATCTTGATCTAAGATAATGGACTTAGGGAGACCAAAATGGAGCCATACATGGCTAAAATATAGTTGAGCAGTTTCTTCAGTAGATATATTTTTCTTACAAGCAATCATGATAGCCATTTTTGAAAAATGATCAACTACAATAAAAATATAGTCCTTGCCATGTTTTGAAGTTGGCAAACTTAAGAGAAAATCCATTGAGATAGATTCCCAAGGCCTAGTTGGTTCTGGTAATGGTGTGTACAATACTTGATTATTATTTGTTGTCTTGGCTATCACACATGGGGTGTAATATTTGAGATACCTTTCCACATCCTTTCACATATGGGGCCATTAGAAGTGTTTTTGAAGAACTGTCAATGTCTTTTCTACACTAAAGTGTCTAGCTGTCCTACTGAAATGTGCTTCCCATATCATCTTCTATTGATCTATAGATTTTTAAATCACCTAATATGTATCAACAAAGGTAGGATATACTTCATACAGAGCACCCAAGTGGCAGTCTCATGTCCACATAGGTTAAAAACTATTTTGAGTGCAGTAATTGGTGGGCAGCTCAGATAATCTATGGCCATATTTGAGCTCCCCTTTTTGTGTTTTATTATCAGATGGAATTGCTACATATATGTGGCCCACTTTTGGTGCCTCCCATTTCATAGTTTGTTCTATGTCTGGATGAATTCCAATGGTCTATGGTCAGTGTGGATGACCATCTCTTTCCCCAAGATGTAGTGTTTCTATTATTTGCAAGCTTGCACAATGGCATAGAGCTCCTTATCATACATCAAATATTTCTTAATTGTATTAGTGAAATTTTCACTATAATATGCAATAGGATGGCCATGTTGCATGATGACATATCCCATGGCATATTCAGATGCATCTATCATCAACTCAAAAGGTTGATAAAAATTTGACAAGGCAAGAATAGGGGCTGAGCAAAGTCTATTCTTCAAATTCTCAAATGCCTTTTTTTGTATTTCACCCCACTGAAATGTAGCTTTAGCGCCTCCTTTAGTCACTTGGGTTAGTGACCAAGCAACATGTGAAAATCCAAGAACAAACCTATAATATAAATTTATAAGACCCAAGAAGCTATGAAGTTCTGTGAGGGTCCTTGGTGTAGGCCATTCTTAAATAACCCAAATATTTTTTGGATCAACATGGACCCTTTCCTCATTCACAATGTACCTGAGGTACTGAATCATTTTCATCTCGAATATGCATTTGTCAATATTTACATACAACTTGTGCTCCTGAAGAGTTTGATGCACCTTATGAACATGTTACATATGTTCCTCCCATAATCTACTATAGATGAGTATGTCATCCAGGTAGACAGCCATGAATGAGTTGGTGAAGGGTCACAAGATGTCATCTATCATCCTCATGAAAGTTGTAGGTGTGTTAGTTAAGCCAAAATGCACAACCAACCATTCAAAGAGCCCCTCCTTAGATTTTAATGCAGTCTTCCATACATCAGTGGGATCGATGGGAATTTGGTGATAGCCAAATTTGAGATCAATTTTGGTGAAGAACTTCACACCATAGAGTTGATCCAGCAGGTCATTAATCCTGGGGAGGGGGTAGTGATTCTTCACAGTGATTTTATTTAGGGCTCGATAGTCAATGCAAAGCCTCCATGTTCCATATTTCTTTAGTGTCATGATAATTAGGCTGCCACAAGGTGAAGAGCTTGGCCTGATGTGACCCTTTTGGATCAATTCTTGAATCTATCTTTTTATCTCATCATTCTTCAAAACTGATCTGTGATACACATGACTGTTAGGCAAAGGTGATCCTAGGATCAAATCAATAGAATGTTTTACCTAGAAATGCAGTAGAACTCTTATGGCTAACTTGAATAAGTCATCATATTATCTTATGATTTGTCCCATCTGCTTCTATTATTGTGTTGATTGTGTAGTTAGGACTACAACATCAGCCTTCTTGGATTTATGTGGTTTGACCACCATGATAATGAATTGATTTATCTTCTCCACCAATCTCTTACATTGCTTGGAACTAATTAGGGAGATAGATGTGGGAGGTGGTACCTCTGGTACCCTATAAAACTACATTCTAAGAGTGAGGGTGATTCTTTAGGTTCGTGATTCATAGATGTCATGTCAATCATACATTAATGACTGACCAAGAAGTACATCACAAACATCTAGATTGACCACATCACACAAGACTTCATATTGGAAATGTTTTATTGCATATTAAAGAAGACACTAATGGGTGACATGGAGGTCTCTCCCTGGGCTCAACCATCCAATACTGTATGGCTTTGGGTGAGGCTTCATGGATATATTTAGACTTTTCACAACTTTAGCAGAGATTAAATTCTTTTGACTCCCACTATCAAGAATGAAATTTAGAGGCTTACCTTTTACCCATAATTTTGAGTGAAATAATATTTCCTTCTCATCTGGCCTTTCCTCATAGGTCTGTGATGAAGCAATGATGGTGTCAAGCTCAACATCTACAATCTCTTCTTCATCCTCTTTGACTATAGGTTGTGTATGGGACATAGTAGTAGATGTTGAGTATTGTGACTCAGAAAATAGTGACTTGATGGCTCGACATTCTTATTTAGAATGAGTTCTAGTTTTGTGGTAATCACACCATTTTACAGCCTTCCCCTTCTGAGGTTTCTTATCTTGAAACTCCTTTTGCTTCCAATTTTGGCCTTGTGTTTGACCTTCCTTGTCACTTTTCCATTTTGAAAGCTGACTCTTCGTATTCTTTCTTCCATGCTTCTACTCAATCTTCACTGTGAACTTGTATGCCTCACCAAGGGTTTCCAAATTGAAGAGTTCCATTTACCCCTGTATGTACCATTGTAGTCCACCATGATATTTTAGAGTCTTATTTTTCTCACTTTCTTAGATGCCCAATCTTGCAGATAGAGAATGAAAAATGTTTGTGTAATCTTGCACAAATTGGTCCTTACCTTGGCGAAGTTATTGACACTATATGTACAGATCATCATATGCTCCAATGGGATAGTATTCTTCCTTTACCACTTCCATGAAATCATCCCAGGTAGGTTCAACCTCAAGGACAATGTCATCTATATTGAACCTCTTTTTGTACACTTCCCACCAATTTTTCACAGGCAATGATGCTTTCAAAATAGCAAAAGTGATATTTTCTCCATCAGTGAATTTATTTATAAAGAAGTAGGAAGATAATTGATCCAACCAATTTTCTGATGCATCAACATTGATTTTTCCTTCAAATGTAATAATATCAAAATTAACCTAAACCTTGAAGGGTGTTGGGGCACTGAAAGGATGTTCTATGGATGAGGAGCCAAGAAGTGCAGATGAGGATCCATAATTTTCCATCGAGAGTTGTTAGAGAATTTAGGAAAATTATTGTAGCATCTATGCTTGTTTCCATTGGAGAGATTCATTCATCATTTCCTTGAAAGGATCAGATGTCTCAGTGTCATCCACCATTTTAAGTCATTTAGAGTGAATAGGTGGATAGTTTGGAAGCTCTATTGTTTTCCACCTAAGCTTCTTGTAGCCTGACCTCATCCTCAGGATCATACACTCTTAAGACAAACCGCTTTGATAGTACTAATCCAAAACTTAGAAGTTTTGATAATGAATTCTCTGAGAAGAGATGTTTTATTACTCAAAATTGCAATACCACTATATGTTTATCTTTGGGAAGAGATGTCTAATTTCCATTTCAAGTTACATCTTCATTTATACACATTTTTAAAGTAGGAGGAGGATGTGGAAGGTCACAAATCTCGAGTGAGATTAATTGGTTCAACTTCCATGATTTAAAACAATACAAAATTTGAGGAATTACTATTTTTAGACTGCACTATTAAAATTGAAATTTAGGGCACTTTCATTGGGTTTTCAAGGGTCAAAATCCATTGAGTAGAGATATATTCTATCTCACCACATTCTCCTCATTCTTAGGTTTCCAACGGTTTAAACGGTGAGTCAATTAGAGCTATGGTGCAAAAGTTATGGCTCCTAGAAGTTCCATCATCAATTGGGGTAGAACCATCACCTGAGTTGTCCCCTGAATTGTTTCCCAAATCAGAAAGATTGGTTCTTCAACTTTCCTAAGTCATCTCCTATGACCAAGGTCATATTGGTCTCTGCCAAACAATGCTGCAAACTCATCTTGCACATGCAGACACTCATGTTATTCATGGTCCATCTAGAGGCACTTGCATGGATGAGCAAAAAATCATTAGTAGTGCACATCGTGAAAACATCATCATAGGATAATTAACTCAATTTTTTTTGAAGTGGTATGGTGAAGTCTTGTAGAACTGAAAGACCTTCTAACACACTACACATTAAAGAACAACATTGATTTGGTTCTTAGATTCCTTATTCTAAAAAACCATTTGTATATTAGAATAATTTGAGAAAATGATGAAGTATGTCTCTAAATATAAGATTTCCTTGATCAGAGTAAGATCAAGGCTAAATCTTATCCTTACAAAACTTTGATAGTTTTAGTGTTGAGAAAAGTTGGGACTTGGTGCCTTTGCATAGAGTATTACACACTCAAAAAAATTAGGGTGAAGAATAAATATCCATTTTAACACATTGATGACCTCCTAAAATAATTCCAAGGTTCTCAATATTTTACCAAAATTGACCTAAAGTTAGGATACCACTAATATCTAACCCATCTTGAATATGCCTTAAAGATCAATTTCAAGATATAAGAAAGATTGTATGTTTGGATGGTCATGAATTTCAACTTATAATAATGTGGAAATAATATTCATGTGCCTAATGGATAACATACTTCAATCATTTCTCAACTTCATCACTATCTACTTGTATTACATCTTATTTTATAACAAGACTTGTGAAGAGCATCTAAAGAATGTTTCACATGTCCTAGGCATTATACTCAAGCACAAATTTCAAGAAAACTTACCCAAGTGTTCATTTGGCATCACAAACATCCAATAATTATGATACATCATTGACTATAATGGTATACATGTAGACCCAAAGAAGGTAAAGGTGATCTAAGGTTGGCATACTCCATGCAATGTCACATAATTTAAGAGTCTTTTTTGGGCTTTATGGAACTTATATCATGGATTTTTTCTTGGGTTTAGATAAATTTCATGAATTATATGTAAGATCATGAATTTTAAAGAAACATTCAGTTAGACACCTATATAAGAATTCACTTTTAAGGATCTTAAGCAACACCTTTGCTCAAAGTCTATTCTCACAATGCCTAACATTGCACATTCTTTTGAATTTTACATGAATGCATTTGAATATGCACTTAACATGGTATTCATTGACATAGATGCCTTGGAACACACCAATCAGATATGTTTAATGACATGGTTTGGTGTCACTCCATCTATGATTGTTATTATGCAAGTAGTGAAGCATTAGAAACACTACATTATGGTAAGGAGACTATCATTCATTCTGATCACAAGCCACTTCAGCCCCTACAAATAAATAAAAACATAGAGAATTTATGAAATAAGCCCCCATTTTGAGATGAGTGACGTAGCTTGCAAGACACTTATATCAAAATAAGAGTTGTGTAATATGTGAAAGATGTAATCATGAAGTAGCATATGAAATTTTGTATTGCATCATATTATTTGAATGTAACATTGAATTACTTATGAAACACATGTTACATAGAAAAAGAATTGAAGCACATAATCAATATGTCCATGATATACATCATGAAATAAGGAAAAATGTAGGAATAGTGCATGATAGTAATCATGATATCAAAGTAACAAGAAATAAACATACAAGCACTATTATACAATGTCACACAATTTGTAAATAATATCATACATAAGCCCCAAATGCCACATAAAAGAGACATGTGAATGTTTCATAAACACATAAGTCCAAGGGCCACATATAAATGGCATAATGATGCCATACAATCAAGAATTTGAACATACAAGGCTAAGGGTCACACATAATAAACAAGTTGGTTGTAACCTATCATACAATAAAGTAAGAAAGAAGCAAATAACAAATAAAACTAGTTTATATCAACCATATATATCCATGTAATTGTTATAAAGTAACATATTCATGTAACACATATAAAGTATGAGTGAGGAGATTTAAAAAAAAAAAAAAGCTTATTATGGTATAAAAGTTATGGAGAAATACAACTTGTTATATTGGTCATAGAGAAAGAAGAGATGCCCCCAACTTAGCAAGGTTTTTGGGTAATAAGGGAAGTCTGAGACCGGGCTCATGTGAAAGTATGTCTTTTATCACACTCAAATATCTCATGAAAAAGTAATGTGTATTGAGAAAATAAATATTCCATTTATCTAACATAGAATAAATAACATATAGAAATAAGTAAACTATCAACAATTGAAAATGCTTCCTAATTGCTAATTTTGAAAATTTAAAAATATTTTTGTTTTGAATATTTTAGATTTATTTACATGTTTTTAATATTTGAAATAAAAAGATGAAATTAAAAATTATTATGGAGTAAGGTTTCAAAAATGGAGGAAGAGGGAGGGATTCAAACAATCCTCAACAAGGTACAAAAACATGGAGATGATTGTAAGCCATGTGCCCCCACTCTATGTGTAAATGAATCATAACACTGTATCTTGAATGATTAAGATAGATAAGAATATACATACTCCTCATGGAATAAAAAATCATCATACATATTTAAATGATTATGAGTAATATAGATAACTGGTATGATTCAATTAATTAGATCCATTGAGTTACCTTCTATCACTTTTTCATTATGTAATAGTGTAAAATGTTGTATATAAATGATCTTTCTCTCCTCTCTCTCATTAAAAAAAGTTGTGTCTACCTACATGAATTTAGTTTCTCCTAAGCATACTCTTACATTATAAAGTTATACTTCAAAATTATTTGTACTCTTATGATGCTAGATTATCATTTATGTTTGACTATATTACATCCTAGTCAACTATTCTAAGCCACTGAATGTGTTCATATAAAAAGGAAATATTATACTTTTGTTCTTGATCATATGTTGCATTATGATATAAATTCTATTGCTTGAGACGAGTCAAGAAAAAATCCTCTTATGAAACTCCTTTCCAAATCACTTGTGTAATGAATTAAATATATCACTTTCTCAAGTTGTATTTATTTCCTATATAAATCTATATTTAAGGGAGATATTATATTCTTTATGATAATTTCATAATAATATTATTTACATAGTCTATGCTACATTTTGGTAAACTGTAACAATCCTATGACCATGTTTTGATAAATAGAAACATTATTATGCTTGATATGTGCTATAATATGGATCGGATCATAAAGACATACTTTTTTATATATTTTATTTGTTTGCTTGAGATCAATTGGGAAATACTACTCTAGTAAAAATCCTCATAAAAGAAGTATAAGTTATTTTATTATCCTCTAATCACTGTGTTTTGACTACAATTCTTAGTCCATGTTAAATTGTTGTTTCATGAACCCATGCAAATCTACCACCTTATGAAATATTTATTTAGATGGATTAAGGATGTAATAGATCTTTATCCTTGGCTTCTATTAATGCAATTTTTTGAATGGAATACATAAGCATAATGATTTTGGTGAGGATAATAGATTACATTAGTATTGGATATATCTTATTGATCCTCTTAACAAATGATAAGGAAAATTCCTATTAAAATTATCATTGCATATCATATAGATTAATATACCAAGAACACGAGTAAATAACTTAATAACTCAAAATTAAAAATTATGCAAAATATGTAAATATGAGTAATAATGATAACATGAAGGAGCATGGAATCATCATATGTATGTACTAAGAAAAATAGTAATGTGAGTTGCATGTAGGAACAATCATACATAGTGAGAATGTCAAGATAAATGTTAACAATTAGGCATGCAGATAAGTGATGAAAACTAAGTATTGAAAAATTAATAGAACTACTTGGTGAGAGATGAATGATATCCATCATGACATTGAGAATTGAGCAAACTGAGCAAACAAGTGTCATGTCTATGATGCACATAGATAAATATTATATGCAAATCACACAAAACATGCAATAGAAGGACAAAAAGCCACATAAAAGGGAAATGTTAAAATGTCACTCACATGAATTTGAATATATAATGAAAGATTAGATCCACACACAAGAACATGTTCAAATGTTTGTGTAAGCCAAATATATAATACACACAAGACACAAAGTAGGAAAACAAACATGAAAAGCATGCATGGATACATGTAGTTATTCAACATAAGAAATTGGTAACACAAGTATATTAAGTAAATTAGATAATTAGTTAGATATAAATGTGTTAGTAAGTGAAAAATATTGATAAATTTTATGCCATGTAAATAAATGAGATATGAACAACAAAGGATAGCCAAATAAAGATAAAATATATGAATAAGATGCCCTTAGTGACCTTGATAATGTATATACAACCTTTAAGAGGCCCGTGTCTAATTTTCATCTGAGAAATGTAGTTTGTGCTCAGTAGGACAAGAGAGAAGGAATAAAATAATAATGAAATTCACTTCTATTTGAATAGGGAACTTTTGTCTAAATTCAATTTATGAGTCTGAGATAGTGAAATAACCTAAAACTATGTTTGAGCATGGCATTATGTATGTTCATTAATTTATTTTATAGCTAGCATAAGAAGGATGAATTCTCGTAAATAGAAAGGATCATGACATTCTAAAGCATTTGGATATGTAAAACCAACTGATCCATATTATGGTATTGACTGTTATGATTTCTCTTATGCTATATGTACTATGTCATGTTCCTCTACTGACATTCCACTAGTTATATTTTATTGAATATTAACTGAAGAGATGGTTTCTTTTTGCTCACCTTTCTCTAAAGAGGTTCAATCTTCTCTTGAAAGTGTATCCATTGTAATTTCATGTCAGAATGTGACATGGTTATGATATTTACCCATCCACCCCCATCATTTTCATCCATGATCTTCCTGATTTAGCATTATATTAGACCAAACTAGGACATATGTGAATTACCACTGAACATGTTTTTGGCCCAGTTGTGAAAGGTAACTCAATGGATCTAATAAATGATTTAGATATGGTAGTGTTTCTCAAATTTTCCTTACCATATCTAATAAATTGTAAGAGTGTCATGCTACCAAAATTCATTTTAATAGTGTTATTAATCACAACATTAAATGTACATCGTTTGCCATTTATGAGGGGAGTAAGAATCAAAGGCTCTAGAAATGATGAACGCTTTTTAGTTAGCTCCTTTGAAACCACACTTTTAACATTAAATTTTGTAGGCATACCTTTCTTTGGAACCTATTTCGTTAAAAAATATTTCTTAAAGATACTTTGTTGCTTAGGTTACACTTGTTTGTGCAACTTATATTCTTGCTTTTTTGTAACAATGTATTTGTGATATAATTATTTTGTATTTTTTTCATCTTGTGCTTTTTTTAATGTTGCTTTCTCTAATTTTTATTTTTGAATCTCTTCTTTATCTATTTTGCCTTCTTTTTTATTACTCTGAATTTTCCTTTCATATTTATACTGGTTGTCTTTATTCCTTTTGTATTAATTCTATTTTTTCCACTTGTTCTACTTGCACTTGTTCCACTATGGGTTGCTTAACTGAAGTATGTGCTATAAGATCACTAATATTAAGAATACTTTATATTTTATTCTTCAACACAAAACACCTATCTGTGTGATGCCAATGCATTTTATGATATGCACAATAATATTTTGACTTTTAAAAATAATGTACATAAGAGGTAGTTTGATTAACTTATTGTGAAGCATTCATCTTAGAATCTCACTTTAAATTTTATGATCCCTTTTCATAATTTTTGAATCAAATATTGTAGATGTATTCTATTTTTGTTTCCAATATTGATATGAAGTCTTTCTAAGCATAAAATTTCTATATAAAGATACAAATGAAATATTAACACTATCACATTTCGGATTCTTGGCATATGTGAGATAATTTTCCAATGATGTGATCTTTAAACTGAAATACTAATTTTTATTTTAAAACTCTTTTATTACCTTTCTCATAATAATGATTTGGTCCTCGAGGGATTCATATGTACAAACCCTAGGTACTCCAGATTGAATACGCATACAAACACCATCAAGAGGAGATGTGGGAGGCAGAGGGGGTTGAGGAAGGATATGTTGGTCATTTTATTGTTACCTTACCCCTCATAGTAGTGATAACATGGACCTAGTTAGAGGGAAAGTAGTCATCACTATCTTGAGGGTTAGGAGGAGGAAGAAGGGATTTTTTTTATTGATTTTAAATGTGACAAATACTAAAATGAGAACAAGATGAGAGAGAAATATGAATGTTAGAAAATATTCCAACATGATAATAAAATTAGAATTGAATTTGAAACCCTAGGAGGATAAAATAATATTTTTATATTATACAAATTTTTACTCATTATTATACAATTATTATTAATTTATACATAATTTTTTTGTAACATGTCTTCCACCTAATAAATGAAAACCTCTTCTAAAAGGAGTTAGACTAAAATACAATTATTAAAACAAAATTGGCCTTCCATTTAGATAAATTAAAATATATTTTAAAATGAGAAAAGTTATCAAAGGCCAATTTTATTTTAGAAGGGCAGGATTTTGGTTACCATTGATGGGCCAAAAAAAATAATCAATATTATGCATCTTTTACTGGTATGTAAAATACAAAAATAAAATAAAAACCACTCATACAAGGTAAAGAGTTAGAACAATATATTCACCAGGATTGCAAAATTAAAACCTATTTATAAATTTTTGCAAAAATGTAATATATATTTTATATTAAACACTACCAAGGGTTGGACATTACTAATAAAACTGTAAAAAAAACTTTTAACTATATATAGAGTAAAAATAATACAAATAAAATATTCATCCATTTTATTCACCTTATATTCTTTAAGACGATATTTATTTTTATGAAAAATTCTTCAAAACAAAAAAGTTTCATAAATATTATAAAATATAATAAATAATACACATGCTAAACATAAATAATGACAAAATCTAACTCTCGATACTCTGCCCTCATCCTTATAAAAAAAATAAGACAAGATTTGTGTGATGTTTGTCATAATCTCAAATAGCGATTCCCATATTATTCTCTTATATCTCTTTCTAAATGAGACCATTACATTATTCATATAAACAACATTTTTGTTTATATTTTAAACTTGCTCTAAGACAAATTTGTATTCAACAAGATCACACACATGAAGCTAACACACATCAGATCACTATAAAATCAATATTTGTTTAGCTATTGTTGTTAACATATACAAAAGCATCTAATAGGTCGGTACAATTTTGAAAAAAGAGAAGATTATGCATCAAACTATTTTATATATTTTTTGTTTTCTTAACTTGGTGACATATTATGACAATAATGATTATTTGCCCAAAAAAAATTCATTGTCCTCATCTTTACCTTGATTTCATCCAAGTTTTCTAGATCTTGTATCCTTGAACCACCTTTTTTTTCAAAATAATCACATCATTCACAATTGTTAAAAGTTTTATTTCAAAACAAACCTATCATATAAAATTACTGAACATCAACTTTTAAATCAAACCTATTATTTAAGATAATTGAAACCACATCTTCTAAGAAAACCCATCATTTAGAATGATAGAAACCCTATTTTCAATACAAATCAAACATTCAAAAAAATGAGAAACCCTCTTTCTTAATCAAACTTTCATTTCAATATATTGAAATCCATTATCAAAACAAACATATTGTCAAAATAATTAAAAGATCATTTTCAAAATAATACAATTATTTAAAATTATAAAAACCTCACTTTCAAAACATACTATCGTTCAAAATTATTGAAACTCTATTTTATAAATCAAAATCCCACTCAAAATTATTAAAACCCCATTTTCAAAATGAACCCATCACTCAAAATGTTTGAAATCCCATTTTTGAAAACAATCTTTATTAAAACCCTATTTTCAAAATGAACCCATCACTCAAAATGAGTGAAGTCCCAATTTTAAAAATAATCTCTTCATTCAAAAATATTGAAACCTTATTTTCAAAATAAACATATCACTCCAAATGACTAGAACCTATTCATATAATGGAACATATCATTAAAAATGATTGAAACCCCAAAGATCGAGGGGTATCCATTTTACCAAATTCACCCGAGATACGATCCTGATCTCATCCCTTTTTGGTATCTCCTAGGATTTGTACCTTTGTGGATGGTTAGATAGTGCCTTTTACACCATCATCTTCACCGTTAAACTACAACCCACTTAATAAAATTATTAGTCTTTACAAACATAAGTTGATCCCACTTTTTTATTTTATTTTTATGGTAGAAAATAAATGTAATGTATTCCTATCTTAAAAAATAAGTGTTGAAATTTGTTATTTTTTTATTTTATTCTTAAAAATAAAAGGATGTATAAATTGTTTACTAGTCCCAGATGGAACTATAACATTCAATTTTTTTTAACTCAGAATTATTACATGGAATATTGGTCAATGATATGTTCTCATTTAAGGTATAATAAATATGTATGAAAGTTTTGGGGATGGGGGCAAAGTACGAGGTCTTTAATGGGCTGATTAAAAAAATATTATTTATTGTGCTATGATTAGATGAAATATTTGAGATGTTATTGGTGCCCTCTCTTTGTTCGAAGTAAGTATTGAATGCAGATGGTAGCATGAGGGACTGCAAGTTAAATGCATGGATTTTATGCCATGTATGTTGGAGGTGAGTTAAATGCAACTATCAAATTTGGTTGGTAGTAATATGGGAAAATAAGGTTTATGATTTCACCAAAGTTAGTAGGAGAGTTGTTAGAGTACTTGGTATTGAATGTTGGCTTCACGTGATGCTTGATTGAGATGAAGGTAATTAGTGATATTCATTTTTGCTTTGTTGTTGTGGGCATTTAGAGGAGAGACTATTAGAGCTTTATAATTCATGGATTCTTTCACTATTTTTTGTTTGCATTGTGGGAAAAAATATTGAAAAAAAAGTTAGGGTTTTTTTGTAGGAATTGGGTTTGTATCCATGGCCTACTTTTCTTTTTATTTGGATTGTGTGTTATATCTTGGTAGTGTTGTTAGGTTTTGTATGCTCATAGATTAGGTATGTTATTTTGTTGGGTAAGAATTTTACCATTGGGGTTTATGTTTTTTGTTTTAGGGTTCTTGTTCAATGAAGATTTTAATTTTTTGGTTGGAGTGGAGTAGGATATTTATTGTTTGAAGCAATCAATGTCATTGATTTTAATTTTGTTGTTTATAAGCATGAAAGAAAGAGACTATTAGGGTGCAATTCTATCATTATATCAGGATCATAGGAGTTGTATATACTTGTAGACTAGGTGAGGTCTTTTATTGGGTAATAATTTTACTGTGTGGCTTTATTTTTTTGCATAGAGATATTGGTAATACAAAACGGTGTAGAGAAAACATCTATTTTTGTAAGACAAATAGTAATAATAAGGGTTTTCAATGTTATTATTTCAATTTAGTGTTAAATAATTGCTAAATTTATCTAAGTGTATTTATTCATAGTAATCAAGTTCGTATCCATGACCTGATTTTCTTTCTATTTGGCTTATGTGTAACATTTGGGTAGTATTGATAGGTTTTGTATAATTGTAGTCCAGGTATATTCTTTTATTGAGTAAATAGTTTACCACGAGACCTTTTTTATATCACAAACATAAGGCAAATAAAGAAAATCGTAACAAAGGCTTCTGATGTAGGTTATTTAGAATTTGAGCCACTTTGTGTTGTGAGTGAAGGCTTGGCAAAAATCGTACAATTTTTGGTAGTAACTGAGTTGTTTTCCTAACTTAGTCATATAACAAGGGATTTTAAGGTTCCCATTTTTCTTTGTATCTAGATTATGTTTAATATTTGGTTAATATTATTGAGTTTTATATGCTTGTAGACTAGGTTTTGTCTTTTACAAGGTAAAAATTTACTGAGTGGTTTTTTTTATACAAAGATAATGGTGATACAAAAAATGATGGAATGTAACTAGTATCTATTGGTCACATCAGAGTTATGAATAACAACCCTTTTATCCATTTCTGTAATGCTTTTCAAGTGTCTATTACTACAAGTAGATAATATATCTGATAATGATATAACATTCTTCCTAACATTATTTATATCATGATATTATAGGTATTCAAAAATTTGTTAGCTCTATGTATGATTTAACTAAATTTTCCTATTATGTTATTTAACTTTTATTATTTATTACATGAATATATTAAAATATTTATTCTTTTTATCAAACATAGTATGGAGTATAATTGATTTTTTTAATATTTACATATACAAAAGATCAAAATTGAATTTATTTTATACATTGTATAAAATAGATTCAATATTCAATCAAGTAATATTAACTAATTGGTAAAAATAAGTCAAATAGAAAGAAGAGCAAGTTGGATATATGAACTTGATTACTGCCAAAAACCCTTTGATCTTTTTCAATGCTTTGTTCACAACACAAATAGAAAACAACTTGATGATAAGAATATATATTGTTGACATATTGCGAAGACCATTATATTTAGAAAAGATAGTACTTTAATAGGTTTTCAATTCTCCTTCTAGCTTTGGCAAAATGAGAAATCATATTTTCCTATCATGTTGACAACTTGCATTGAACACCACCTTGAATAGAGAGAGGCTTCCAATAATGTCCAAAATATTTATTCCCATCACAATGCAATAAATAATATTTTTTTACTCGATCTGTTAAAGAGCTCACACCTTGTGCCTTGAAATTTTGATGCATATTTTTTGTACCTAGATTGAGGACATGTCATTGGCTAGTAAGATGCTGGCTAATTCCAAGTTAAAGTAAATTGATGACTATAGAAATAATTAGATTATAAAATTTTATGGTGATTTTTCTCTTTATAATTTTATGCGCGACTCTAACTTTCATGTGTTTTTCAATATTGTAGATATTAACAATTGAATCAAAAATATTATTTTGCATCTATATAAATATACATATGATCTTTGTACTTATTTCTATTAAACTTGTTGTACTATTTGTACATATAAGTACACTAGTTTGTCAAAATATATCCAATATATTGTTATAGTATTATGAACTATATTTTTTTATATTTCAATAATTTCACATTATATTTTAGTATATTTTTTTGTTTTTTGTTCTTAAATGGAATTTTGTTTATTGCATATTTTATAGTTGAAGACTTGATAGGATATCTAAAATAAAAATATCAGACATTAGAAGATAGAAAGGTCCATCAAAGTATATTATAATACCTAATAAATGTACTAGAACATGTAGTAGAGCTTTTGAATAAAATTAAATAATTATTTAAAATGAACATAAAATGTTTAACATAGTTTTCTATGCAACTAGAGAGTTAAAGAATGAGCCTATCTACTAATTTTGAGTTAAAGTGATTCCCATAAAAAAAATAAGACAAATATATTGGCCAAGTGGATTATTTGTATTTACAAGCATGAAACTAATGGAAGTTGGTCAAGTAGAACCAATAAACCGATAAATTCTTCTAAGTCACATATAGGAAAGATTGGTTCCAATAGTCACCAAAGCTTATGCACAAGTGATGTAAGAATAATTATTTTTACTAGGAGATAATTTAATCAGTATGTTGAAACAATATGAATTCTCTAAGGTTGCAACAAAATTAAGAATTTTAAGACATGATTTAGGGTATAAACTTTTTTTTCTATCAATTATCTTGTAAATGGTGGAAAATTTCAATCTAAAGGATTATAGTATTTCAATAGAAATCAAAGAGATATCTTTCCATGGTATCTAGTAATGTTTCACAAATTCTCTAGTAAGCCATGCTGACTTCAGTAACAAACACATATTAGTATAGGGTAAGGGTCATGAATTTGATTTGAGTAAGTCTTCAAATTTGTTGCATCAATTTTATAATAATTTTTGGTCAAATAATTCTTAGTAAGATAATGTGTGTAACTTCAAACTATTTTAGAAATTTCTTACTAATACATGTGGGTGATTAAGGAGTGAGAAACTGGTAGACACTGTAACTTTAAATAGTTGAAGACTTGACAGGATATCTAAAATAAAAATATTAGACATTATAAGATAGAAAGGTCCATCAAAATATATTATAATATCTAAAAAATTGTAAGAGACATTAATTCCCAAATTCTAAAACATCAAAGTAACCAAAATAATAACTAACGTATCTTCCTATGAGTGCTAGATGCTTATAATTTGACATGAATCTTTGACTTCTCATCTCTTCATTTCTCTTCCTAATTCATCATAGGAAATTTTTCAACCTTATATTTTTATTTTCTACTTACATGAACATTTATAAAATATAAAAAATATATGTATCGCATATATAACATTTAAAAAAACTTGTGAAGGAGAATTTTTAATCCCTTACTAGCACTAAGTATTTCTATTAGGAAGATTAATACCTTTAATAATACCTTTCTAAAATTTATCAACTAATAAATACCCAAATGCCTTAGTAACAAGAACATATTGATAAGAATTAATTAATCAATTAATATACTGTACCTACCATCAGGGTATTAGATGCAGTGATTAAGGATGAGGAGGGATAAGGAGGGATTGAGTAGAAATGATGGAGGAGTCATTAGGGATGATGAGGGATGTGAGGGTCAATGAAGGAGTGATTAGGGATGATGAGGGATGGTGAAGGTTAATGAGGGAGTGATTAGGGGAAATGATGGACAAGGAAGGAATGATTAGAGATGATAAGGAATGATGAAACAATGATTAGGGATGATGAGGTGAGGGTCAATGAGGGAGTGATTAGAGATGATGAGGGAATGATTATAAATGATGAGGAATGGTGAGGGCTAATAAGGGAGTAATTAGGGACAATAAGGGATGATGAGGGAGTGATTAGGTATGATGAGGGATGATGAAGTGGTGATTAAGGATGACGAGGGAGTGATTAGGGATGATGAGAGATGGTGAGAGTCAATGAGAGAGTGATTAAAGGTGATGAGGGAGTGATTAAAGATGATAAAGGATGGTGAGGGTCAATGAGGGAGTGATTAAGGATAATGAGGGATGATGGAGTGATTAGGAATGATGAAGGATAGTAAGGGTTAATGAGGAAGTAATAAGGGATGATGAGGGAGTGATTAGAGATGATGAGGGATAATGAGGATCAATGAGTGAGTAATTAGGGACATTGAAGAATGAGGAGAGAATGATTAGGGGTGATGAGGAATGAGTAATAAGTGATTAGGGATGAGGGAAGGATGATGAGTAAGTGAAATTAAAACAAAGTGGTCATTTGATGTGTGCAACTCATTAATGGACATATGCTACCCTAATCACACCACTTTAGATTAAATTCAAAGTGAGTGGTTTGAAAATTTCAATTTTGACAAACCTAGGACTCTAAGTAATGTCAGGAAGAAATCCAAAAGGTACAAAAACCTACAAAATAACAATATGTTTACTAAAAATGGACACCAATTGCAAAAGTTATGCCTTAAAATCCCCAGGTTCAATACTAAGACCCTAAAAATGCCTAAGTATTGACTATATTGGATTTTGATAAGCTATTTTTCACATAGTAAATCATGAAACTATGAGACCAACTATATCAGATGTAGAGTTACCCTAATTTATTATAATTATTAAAATAAATTTAAACATATAGTCCTTTTTTAGGTTTTTATGCCTTTCAGATTGCTTCTTGACATTTCTAGGAGTCTTAGGTTTGTCAAAATTGAAGCACAAGGAACATAAATGTAAAAATATAAATGCAAAATCATACTTAACATTTATTTTTTTAAATATCAACTTCAATTAAATATTACCTTCATGTTTATGTTCTTATGATTTTTGGTGCAAAATAATTGGAACTTATACGCGTTCCTCATAACATGTATACATTCCTAGGTTTGGTAGTTCTGAACCTAAATTTAAATAAAACATACGGTTATGACCATAATATGTACATGTTATTGTCATAATACATACTTGTTAGCATAAATTTTCATGTAATTATCCCCCAACTCTATGCACATACCCTCATCATTATTTTTTTGGATAAAATACTATAGATGTTTTCTTTCTAGCTTCAGTGAAAAAGACTTGATTATGTGTCCAAATGCCAGTGACCACACATGTAATAGATATTATGTTGTTATAAATATGAATTTGAAATCATTAATTTAACTCTATAACCTAATAATTAAATGGTAGAAATGGAATTGATGATAAATACATTATTTAATTCAAAAGATCTTGCTTTATGCCTTTGATAAATATTGAATATTATAAATTTTGGACTTTTATACAATGAATAGAAATAATAATGTGAAGCCTTTTTTTAGTTACTATAACCTAGTTCTAAAAACCATTTTTTCATCAATAAAAAACATATGCTTATGACCAAGTTAAATGATCAAGACATTAACATTTATTCTACACTCCTAAGAGGAAGTATCAAAATGCAAGTTAATTTTATTAGCTTTTGAAAAGTAACATTAGAACGAGCCATTTTCAATGACAAATGCTATTCATTTATAATTTCATCACAATCCATATAGTTTATTCCTTTGTTTATCATTATTATTTGGATAAAATACTATAGATTGTTTCTTTCTAGTTTTAGCAGAAAATACTTGATTATGTGTCAAAACATTAGTGTCTAGAGCTGTAGTATATGTTTTAATGTTCTAAAGATGCCTCTAAAATTATTATTTGAAATTCATAACTTATTATGTACATGGTAGTAACTAAATTGATGATAAATACATCGTTGAACTCAAAAGATCCTTCTTTTTGCCTTGATGAGACTGCTAAAGAAAGTAGATGTTTAATGAAAACATAATATTTTCTAGAAAGTTATAAAATTTTATTTTGAAGATCAACTTATGGTTGAGCTTAAGTCTAAGTTATAATTACATTAGACTCATACCTTATGCATATTCAGTAAGAATACATGTTAGATAGCTTGGTGAGCCTAATGAACATGATAGTGCATTCCAATCTACAAACACACATTTGAACTTAGCTCTAATTATGTCAAATCTAATAGTGTAATTGATTTTTTTTAATATTTACATATACAACCTCTCTCAATTTAATTTATTCTCTAATTCAGTATTTGATCAAGTACTATTAACCAATTTCTACACATAAGCCAAATAAAAAGAAGAGTAGGTTGGATATATGAACCTAATTACTACTAAAAACCTTCTGATCTTTACCAATGCTTTGTTCACAATGCAAATAGAAAATGATTTAATAATTGATAAAATATAAAGCCTTAGTAATTCTATGTGTGGGTTGGAATCACATTTAGAAAAGATTCATTGGCAAGTACTTTAGCATGTTTTTAATTGTCCTTTTAACTTTGGCAAGATGAAAAACTAGATTTTGGCATCATATTGATAGCATGTAGTTAACATTCCCTTGAACAAAGAGAGATCAAATATAACGTCCCAAAAATTTGATCTAATCACATTGCAATGATTAATATTTTTTATTGGGCCTCTTGAAGACCTTGTTACTTATCTCTTAAAAACTTTGATGCATAATTTTTGTATCCAAAATGAGGACATGTCATTGGGAACAAACCTACTAGCCAATTCAAAGTTAAATAAAAGTGATGACTATAGCAATAATTAGATTATATAATTTTATTGTGATTTTTTCCTTGTACTTTTATGCGTGAATTTAATTTTCGTGTGTTTTTTAATATTTTATATATTAACAATTGAATCAAGAGTTATGTTTTGCATTTATATAGATATGCATATGGTCTTTGTACTTATTTGTCTTAAAATTCTTGTACTATATATACACATAAATACATTATATTTTATTATAGTTTTTATTCTCTATTCTTAAAAAAAAAATTATTTATTGCATATTTATATAGTTGAAGACTTAACAAGATATCTAAAATAAAAATATAAAACATAATAAGGTAGAAAGATTCATCAAAATGTATTGTAACATGTATAAAGTTGTACTAGAACATTTTGTAAAGCCTTTGCAAAAAATTTAAAAATGAGTTCAAAATAATGAAAATTGATTCACATAGTTTTCTATGAAATCAAGGATTTAGGGAATGAGTCCAACTGCTAAATTTGAGTTCAATCAATTATTGTGAAAAAAATACAAAGATATTAGTTAAATCTATGTAACTTGTTGGAATTTGTAAGAATGGAAGTAATGATGGTTGATGAAGTAGAAATAGGATCTTGGGGAATACTTCTAGGCCATATCGAAGAGAGCTTGGTTTCGGTAGTCATCAAAGCTTATGTAGAAGTGATCTTAGAATACTTGTTTCTACTAGGAGATAATTTAACTATTATGTTAGAACAATATGATTTTTTGGAGTTTACATTGGAATTAAGGATTTTAATACATGATTTAGGGTATGAAAATTTTGTTTCCATCAATTATCTTAACTGGTCAAAACGTTCACTCTATAGGATTTTATTATCGTGATTCCTAACCAAAGAAATATTTCACCATGGTATTTGATATTGTTTCACATATTTTGTACTGAGCCATATTGGCTTGACCAACCAACTACATATTGGTATAGGAAAAGGATCATGAATTTGATTATAATAAGTCTTAAGATTTATTAGATCAATTTTATAATAATTTGAAGTGAATTAATTCTTATCAAAATAATATATGTAACTTCAAACTGTTTTAGAATTTTTTTCTAATATAAGGAATTTGACATTTCTTCGGCCTAGTTTTTTTTAATGCATCTAAATGGTAAAGGAATGAGCAACTGCTAGACACTATGAGAATTTATGTTACTATAGAAATTATGTAAATATTTGAATTTTCATCTTGATGTTTTTTTGTAAAGATCATTAGTTCTCTAAGATTTAAAATTAACAATAGTTGCAAGGAAAATACATTGGGTGAAAGATGGATACAACTTTTCCCAAACTGCTTCCAATTGAAACATGTAATTTATTATAGGAATAACTATTATGAACTTGTGATGTGTCTAATAATTGAGTAAAAAATATTGAATATAGGCTTAATTAAATCATCAACAATCACCTTTCCCTTGAGTCAGTTAAATAATTTTTGTTGTTAGAACCTGGTTGAATGATAATGATGCATTTATATTGGAGATTTTGTAAGGAAATTGGTATAGACAAAATATGGAGGCTTTTGATATCTTATTTAAAATAAATCTCCTCTCTAAGCTCATGGTTGCATAAAATGAAATTGGCATGCACCCCATGATGCATAATTGGTTTGACATGTATCTTCCCCATACATTGTACCATACATTTATTTAGATAGATTTTGGCACACTTATCATTCGGTGATTAGATTTTCATTTGACCAATGGGACATATTGCATGAATCATGAAAAAAACTTTGGGCATGTCCAAATACATGTCCCCAGATGTTATAAGACTAGATGTTCGATGAACTAAAATGCATAAAATTTGATTGAGGATATGGTAATTATTTAAAAGATAATGTTGACAAGGACCCACATGAATTTACTGGGTGTGAATCAGATAGATACTAACTACATTGTAGATTACTTTATGTAGAGTGACTTTCACTTGATAATGGGCTTATACAAACAAGACATTTTTGATGTCTATAATTATAGAATTTGTAGCTTTCTTAGTTCTAATGGCTTACTAATCAAGATATCATTTTTTAAATCACAAGAGTCAATGATTTGAAATGTTTGAATCTTTATTCATTTTTCTATGCAAAACATGCACTTAAAAAAAACATTATAATTACTATTTTTTCATTGCTTGATGTTGAGTGCCTATTAATTGGTTTACAAATTATTTCTTTTCAGATATTGTCAATTTATTTACTTTTATATTTTTATACAACAAAAAATTAGTTACATGTATGTGTAATAAAAAAATAATATTCTAGTTATGCCATAGTCAAGATCAAGATAGGACTCAGATATTTAGGTAGGGCATGCTCATGATCAAGATATGGCTCTGGGATTCAATCGGGTATGTCATGTACTCAAGTAGGTAAAGAGGTAGGGAATTCTCAAGTACTTAAAGTAGGTAGGGCATACTTAAGTTCAAAAAGGTAAGTAGGGAATAGTCATGATCAAGATATGGATAAGGTATTTAGGTAGGGCATACTCAAGTAGGTAAAGTAGGCATGCAATCCTAAATGGTATATATCTATTACATATGTAACATGATTCAAAAATTTGTTTCTCATTTTATATTTCAATCCTTAAATTTTGAAAACTACATACGAACCAGAATGGATTTTGAAAAAACCAACTTTTAAATGGTAATTCTAACAGTTATGTAATCAATTTTAGAAGATGTAGAGTGGCCTTAATTTGTTATATTTAGTAAAATAAATGTAATAAGTTTACATTTAATTTTATATTTTTATAAATTGAAAAATAAATTCAAATTATAAAAATCTAAAATGTAATATAAAATTAAATGTAAACTTATTACATTTATTTTACTAAATATTCCCTACCTCAAATAACCATATTCATACACAAAAAAATTTTTGCTTCAAAGGGCATATGCCCTTTATACTACTACAAAGGGAAAACACCCTTTCTAATACTACAAAGGGAGTATGCCCTTTCTACCTCAAAGGGTGTATGTAATTTATAATAATATAAATATGCATATGCCCTTTCTACTACTATAAAGGGCATATGCCATTTTTGCCTCAAAGGGGGTACACGTTTTGTAAAGGGCATAAGCCCTTTGCTAAACATGGAATGTACCCTTTAGGCTTTGACCAACCTGAATCATATTAGTAATGGTTTTTTTAAAAAAAAAGTGTGTGCCCTTTACAATTTTTTTTGTGTTTTTCATTTTGTCCACATTTTTGTCCCCCAACTTTGTGTAGTCGTTGGATATAACCTCAATGACTTATACAATAAACCATATTGGAAAGAGTCTTTAGGATACATCATAATACATTCACTTACCAAAAAGTATAAATACTCTTTCAAATGTGTTATTTTTCTCAAATGTGATGTGGATGTAGTTGTAATAATTTGTTAATGACATGTGAGAATTTTTATAGCATACCACCTTGAAAATTGGATGCTTGACTTAATTAGATGATTGGAAGTTTGATTGGTTTGATCTTAAGATTTTCAAGAGCTTCAATATATTTTTGGATAATGATCAAATGAGAGGGGGAACCCTCCATTTATATATTTTATAATTTGATGAAATCTATTGATCTTGCTTGAAGATCAAAGGTGGAAGATGGTCAAAGCTGGGACTTTTAGGAATAAATAAGGTTGTTTGGAGTATGTAAGGATATGAATTAATGGGGCATGTGTTATGACATGTCTTGGAATAAGAGGGATTGCATGGGGATATAGAGAACCAATTTAAAACTAGTTTTATGGGGTAGTGTTAGATTACATAGGGATTTGGGGGACATTGAGTAATGTGATCATTATTTAATCTTAGGATTTAGAAGATATAAATATTTAAAATCGAAGGGATTTATGATTAGGGAAGGATTTGTTAATTAATATTAATTACTTGACTAATGGAATATAATTTTATTTTTTTAGGATTGGGTTTGGTTTTAAAAGAAGGAATTAATTGGCTAGTTTGTGATGAATAGTGATTAGGCTAGACATGTTAGTCTGAATAGAAGATTAATTTGGGGTTTATTGATGATGTTAGAGATAAGTTATTAAATAGTTAAAATCAATATGAAGTGTCTAATTTTAGGTGTTTACATAATTTATTCAAAATTTAGTGAATAAAATGATTAAAATTATGAGATATAGATATTATGGTTGATGGGGGATGATGAGGGAATGATTAGGGATGATGAGGGACAATGAGTACCGATCAAGGATTATTCAAGGACAATGAAGGTTGAAGAGGGTGTGACTATGGACTATCAAATATGATGAGGGTTGATGAATAAGTCATTAGGGATGATGAGTGATGATGAGTGTAGATTAGGGAGTGATTAGGGATGATGAGGGGTGACTAGGAATGATGTGAGAGTGATTAATGATAATGGGGGATGATGAGGGTCAATTAGGGCATGTTTAATGAAAATGAGGGCTAATAAGGGAGTGATTAGGGATGGTGAGGAATGATGAGGGACAATGAGAGAGTGACTAGGGATGATGAGGGTTGATGAGGGAGTGATTAGGGATGATGAGGGAAAATGAAAATGGATAAGGGAGTGATTAAGTATGATGTGGGAAAATGAGGTTCGATGAGGGAATGACTGGGGATGATGAGGACTGATGATGGTCTAATTAGGGATGATGAGGAATGATGAGGGACAATGAGAGTTGATGAGGGATGATGAGGGAGTGATTATGGATGATGAGGGATGATCAGGGTAGATGAGGGAGTGATAGTGGATATCAAAGGATGACATCATGTAATAACAAAGTTTTGAGTACTAAAAGTACACCTATGAGGATATACCAAAATATTTCTAGATGGATGGTATTTCTATTTCATTGTTTACAAGTACCTTCTTCACTTGATGCTTGATAGTGGAGAGGGAGATAAATATATGAGTGATTCTTATATGAGCATAATAAAATAGGGTTTAAAATCACTCCCCTACACCCAACATAGTAGTTTTAGTGGTTATGGTCCTTTAAGAATTTTTAAGAATTGTCCCTAGTCATTCTTTTCTCTATATAGGCAAGAATTCCCCTCATCCTTTCAAGATATGACTTAGTCAATGTCCCCTTTGTTTTCTCTGTATATATGATAATTTCCTCTCTCTTGATTTTCAAACATCACTTGATAATTACCCCTCTCTTTTATCCCTTGATCTAATACTGCCACCTCTATTGATTGTCAAGCATGATAATGCCTCATATCCTTTCAAGATATGGCTTGGGTATTCAATCTAGTATCTGGTATTCAATATATGGCTTAAATTATATATATATATATATATATATATATATATATATATATATATATATATATATATATGGTCAAGATTAGATACGGGTATTCAAGATAAATATATGGCTTGAGTATTCAATAGAGTAAGGTATATAAGTATATAGATAGGGCATACTCAAGTAGGTAACTTAAGTGGGGAGGGCATACTAAAGTAGGTAGGGAAATAAAGATAGGTAGGCAAGGCATAATCAAGTAGGTTTAAATTAGGTAGGACATAATCAAGTATAATAAGGCAGGTAGGGCATAGTAAAGATCAAGGTATGGCTTGGGTATTTAGGTAGGGTATACTGAATCAAAAGATGGCTCAGGTATTAAATCATGTAGGGTATACTTAAGTAGGTAAAGCAAGTAGGGCATACTCAATGATAGATATATATTACATACATAACATGATTTAAAACTTCATTTCTCATTATATCTATTTGGAAACAAGCTCCCTTGTCAACAATAGAAGATAAGTAGGTAGGGCATAGCTAAGTAGGCATGGCAAGAATATATGCAAGCTATAGTTCAAGAAGAAAGCTTCCCCTAATAGTTAAGAATATATTCTTGAAATAGAAATTAGGTAGGATAATAACGATGCTATATATTGAGAATAAAGCTTCCATTTACTTATTGGTTAGGGCATATCTAAATAGGTAGGGCAAGAACAAAGTTATCTATAAGGCAAAAAGCTTCCATTAATAGTTATGATTTAATACAAAAGAAGAAAAAGTTAGATATTAGAAAGGTAAGATTCCCTTGATAGATATGCCTTACTCCCTTTCTATTTATAAGGAAGACAAACTTCCCTTGTCTTACTCCTTGGCATAGATAAAGTAGGTACAGAAAGATTCCCTCGACTTATCGGGTAGGGAAGGCTTGAGATCAGGATAGGGCATTTAAAATAGTACCCCCATATATATATGGTGGGGAGGGGCATTCTTATTATCTCCCTTGATTTACTATATTAGGGACTAAGGCATACTCAAAGTATAATTGAGGTCAAGTTTGGAAATATCGCCACCTATAATGGTGTTAACATTATAACCTAGATGATGAATATGATATGAGAATATTGGTCTTAGACTTTATTGAGGGTTGGATGTATCAATCAAGAGAGGTCAATACATCAGTACATGTTTCATCCCATAATATTATTTAGATGATACATCGATGTTAGCATAGGCTATATCTCTCTCTTGACCAATTCATCCCTGAGCCCCTATATATATATTGACCAATGACATTTGTATTTGAGTTAAAAGTTTAATAACTTCAGTTTTTAGCCACATTGGGGGATGATGTGGGACTGATTATGAGAAACCATCACCGATAAATGCATGTGGAAGATTGCACACTAGGAAACACTTTAGCTATAGGAAGACTCCATGTCTAATGTATGGATTTGTAGGCTTGTAAACTTATCTGCACAATAATAAATCCAAATCAACTTTGAATTTCATAAGATCATTAGTTCTAATAGATGATCAAAATCAATTTATAATTAAGCATTCTAAATAGAATTATCACTACCACACAAATCGTGTCAAGTGGTAACATTAATGCTTGGCATATTTCCTTCGCAGGCTTCACCATAGCTTTTCAAAATCACAAAAATCAAATGCAATATACTATTCCACAGCAAGGGAGGGACTAGCTATAATGTGGCCCTTATTTTTATTGTGTTTTCCTTTGTTTTCATTTTCCCTTTCACCATGCCCCTATTTTTTTATTTTTTATTTTGAGTTTCTCATTCATAATGGTAAATTGTATGGTTCTAGGATACCAGGGTTGTTCTATGTATAATTTTGGGATACACACTTGCAACCCTTATTCTATGTTTTATACTATGCCTTGTGTTCCTATTTTGTTAATTATTATATTGGATCATATAATAATTTAATCCCAATTTATATTTGAGAAATATATAAATACACAAGTTTAATAGTGCATATAAAGAAATAAAAATTGAGAAGTGAAAACTACATATTTATTGAGATTTTTTTGTATAAGTGTTAAATAAGAATTGTAGTGTTTAGAGTAGAATTGAAGAAAGATTTGAAACATTTATTTCCTTATTGAAATTATTCATTATAGCATCCAAAAATAACTTGTTGAATTGCATTGAACATTGTTTTTGAATTTGTTATAACTGTAATATCATGATAATCCCTAGTTTTTAATTAGTTTGTGATGAGTTGTTAGGGTTATAAAGAAGGATATTAGTTTTCTAGAGATTTATAAAAAATTGAGAAAATAAAGCAAGGTTTTGGAATCCATAAAAAAATGAACAAGATTGAAAATTTAATTTTAAAAAGTATGCATTTGGACATAAATGGCCTGAAATCCTTGGAAACTTCTTCCCTGTACCCCTATAATGCATTCTGGAAAATTAGTTTGTCTCAATTTTTATGGGTTTTGTTCTCCTCATTTTCTAGACCTATTTTCACTATCTAGTTCTGATGATCATATCTAGATTTATAAAAAATCATATATTATTATAAACCCTCTCTTTTCATTTATCATTTATTATAGAATATTATCTATTGTGAATTAAATCTGATTTAATAAATTTTATTTAATCAAATATGATTAGGTATTATTGAAATATTTTATAAATAGATGTATTACATTATAATATTATTTAACATATATCTATTTACCTAGATTATATTTTTGGTTCCCTTGCTATTTTACACCCCTTGGGTTTAAATATTTCTTATTTTTTGGTGGAACTTATTTGGTTTAGAGTTTCATGAACTCTTGACTCATTGTTCCTTATATCGAGGACTAGATCTTTCCTTTCCATAATATCACATTTATATAAATTTTCACTCTTTCATGTATAAATCCCTTTGGACCTAATAATCATGTGCTTGATTCCAAACCCTTATGTAATATATTCCTTATATTTCTTGATTTAGTTAATGCATTCTTTAAAATTATCTTCATAATTATTTTATTTCTCTTTTTATCCGTTACTTAATTTATTTATTCATGTGTATATCTTATCACTTTTTTTTAGTGATGTGTTTAAACATAAAATTGATTTTCAAAGTGTGTATTTTCGCAGCATAATAATTTATAATATTTCAGGATTCACTGTGTAGATTTGAGTCAATACTCTTTGACCCATTTTTATAACATATTGACTCAAATCTATGCAGTGAATCCTAAAATATTATAAAATAAAATTGATTTCAATCAAATTGGATTAAAAATATCCATAAACCTTTAACTATTTAATCAAATATAAAATAATAAAACTTAATTTAGTATTCCATCAATAGAGAAATAAATGACAAAGCGGGTTTATACACTTAACTTTCCATCGTGATTAATCTCTCATATGGACCTGTGTTCCTATCACAAATCTGGAACTCTAATCCACCAAAAAATAAGGAGAGGGGGGAGGGGTGGGTTGGGACAAAGGGGGACAAAGGTAGGTTGTGGTGTGAATTTAGAGGCTTGTTTCAATTAGACCTCCTTTAGGAAATAGGTTCTACAAGCATTATACAAGTTTAATGAAAATCAACAAAGAGTCGAGTGCAAATATCCCAACCCTTCTAATGGATAAAATAAGTAATAAATGCTCTATAAATTTGAGTAGATACTAAATTAATTTTGTCCAAATTTTATAAATATACGTAAATAAACTATTAGGCATTTTTATTAATATGATGTATTTAAAATTTAATTAAACAATATGCACACCCATGCTTACTTAAAATGATTAAGTACTAGAGGAAGGGGTAAATTCAAATGCAATTGACATAGAGGGGGAATATAACATAAAATTGAGATAAAGATGAGAGGGGAATTTAAAAAATTTTCTAGAAAAGCTCTAGATCAGTATAATGTGATAAGGACACATTCCTCATAAGATAAATCAAACTAAGCATAGATTGTCTCAGACAAAAAGTTATTATGTTTACATTATTATCAAATTTGTTACAAGTAGGAGTTTTTTTATATAGACACTAGAAACACATTTTGTCTATTTATTTATATGATGTTGGAAGGTCTTTTATTATTGTATTTGGAATGTGTGTGTTGAAGCGTGTATTCTCTAATGATATAACCAATTCAGTCGGTCATAATTTTTGTGATAGGACAAAGATGGTTGTGATCTTATCTACAAAGAAAGTTTTGTGTTTTGAAAAATTAAAAAAGTGATTGGCTTTCAAGAGTACCTACTAATGGCTTAAATACTTATGACCCTACACTCAAAACTAAAACTAGTCGAACTCATCGATGAAATAGAGTCTGGAATATTTTTTCAAACTCCTATGAATGTAACAAAATGCTTTAGATATTTGCAAAGATCATTGGACTCCTAGATTACATTGGATTATCTTATTAAGGAATTTTAACTCATTCATTTTAAATAATCTAGGTAAACTCAAGATTTCCTCATCCACCACAAACTCAACCTTCGATAGGCTCTGCTTAAAATATATTTAACATTAAATGCCAAAGAGCAACCAGATATCTCCAGCCATGTATGAAAGGCATTCTAAGAGGGAATAAGTGTGTTAATTATAGGCCTTGAGGAAACTAAAGATGATGGATCAAATACAAGTTAGCAGAAGTATCTGTATTGACTTTAAAAAGTTAATATAATTTCTACTTACAACATCACAAGTTGGAATAAAAATAAATATTCTAAATAAATAAATAAAATAATCAAAGAAAGGGTGTTATCAATTATTAGTCTAATTATTATTATTTCTAATGAATTTAATTATATATCTCTTCAAATAAAGATACTGAACTATTCATTTTACACCTAACTTTAAGAGTTTTGAACATTATTATATCAAATATAATTTTATGATAATCTTATCTCAAATAAATTATTCCCTATGACTAAAACCCAATATGATACTTTGAGAAAACTATATAGAATTACCATGTAGACATGAACATGAAATTATCATATAAATTTAAAGAGTCGTTGTATGACAACACCAATAAAAATAATATGATTTACATGTTTCAATTACATAACCACTAGGCAAGCTCAAACTCATTTTGTGGGAAATTTTGTACCCATTTTCCATCATCAAATTGTACCATACTTTTTGGAAATATTTTCATAGTAGGACATTAACAACTGTATTGTCAAGAGATGCCTTCTCACATGATCCCAACCATATATGGCTCTGCATTACATAGAAATCAACATCCATCTTAAAATACTAAAACAAATAATTAAATGCTATGAGTCCTCTTTGATCGACCCTCCACCTCCAAGTAATATGCCCTCTTATTCTTTGGCCAAATTTTTCAAGGTCTTCCTCAGGGAAGCCTTAATTTTTAATTCCACCAAGGGTTTTTGATAAGATGGACAATGTTCTAATATCTCTTTATCAGTTGGGCATAATTCCATGCTGTCAAATACTGATAATTTCTCTCTTAACATTTAGATGGTTGTTCTCCTCCATAAGGATTCACCTCTCATAACCCTATGATTGTTCAAATATAATACTTCCTCTTTGATTATTTTAATCCTTGTTCTCCACCTTTCATTTTTGGCTTCAAAAATAAAGGAAATGTTATTTGCATGATCCACATAGTCATAATAAATAGCCTTTTTCATTTCCTTTGTCATTATAGAATAGGCTGAGCTTCCTGTAGTAGCATCAGAATGTGAGATCACCACCATGGCCAAGCTTACCATGAATGGTCAAGCTTAACCAACACCCAATCCATTTCATTTTTGCATTTGGATCAACATTTATATTATTTGAGCGGGGTTTTTAAATTTTAAATTTGTTTGAATAGTCAATGCCATTGTAAAAATGCTCCCAAATTTCCACCATAAACATGTTGTCAGTCATTGTTAACAGAGAAGGGTGATGACAGTTGGATGAATTTTCAAAAAATGGGGTAAGAGGAGCCATGCTAACATGCACATGAGTTTGTGCATGATAATTAAGCTCGACCTAAGAGACCAAATGAAAGAGGGACCGCTTTGCCTTTCTTACCTTTTTTATTTGTTACTCCCTACCACATTCCTTATTCAAAGTTCACCACAACCATTTACTTATCCTTATTTTGAATTTCTAAATTTATGTTTTCAAGCAATTCTTTATCTGAATCTAAATTTTCAGATTCATGTCCTCTCTTCACTCCCCCTATTGTCTTATTTAAGGAAAAGTTTTGGGTTTTTTATTTTTCCCCCACCATTGACTTATCATCTTTAGCATAAATCACTTGTTCTTCTTTCCTTCTACTTCCCAAATATGCATTTCCCTAAAATTCTGAATCTTTAAAACAATATTTAGTGACTACTGTCAGATCTTAAGTGCTCCATTTTCGTGATGTTGTCTTCTCCCCCCTTTTATTCCATAATTTAAATCACCCATGGGGATAAAAAGCATAAATATGACCAGGTAATTTACAATTACAACATCTAAATGTTGTATTCTCATAATCTAAAGTTTGAGCATGAAGAAAATTTCCATACTTCAAAATGATTTTCTCTGAAACCCCTTTGCTCAAATCAATCTCAATACAAATTATAACAAAGGTGCACATTCTTGTATTCATTCTCTCATTATCAAATTTTAAGAAAAATCCCAAAGAATTACCTATTTCCTTGTGAGCATGCTAGAAGTGCAAGGGTAGGTTAGTAAGCTAAACCCACACTGGCATCTTTTTTACTGAAAGAGTGTTTGGATCAAACTTTGAAAACCAAGGGGTGATAAACAAACCCAAATTACTCCAAAATCAAGGGCCTTCTAAGAGACATTTCTAATAATCCTCGTGTTCACTGAAATGAACAACAAAAAAACCTTTAAAGCATAAAGAAATCTCACATTTCTTTGACCAAGTCTTGTAGACCCACTGACATAAGGCATACTATGAAGGCCATAACCCATTGAATCTACAAATAAATATGTCCTAAATTAAAGAGTGGAAATAATCATGCGCTTCCTCATTTACAATCTCCATAGAAGGGATCTCCTTCACTTGTTCAACAATATAAGCTTGAGGTGGAGAATGTCACTTCACAGAAATTGGTTTAGAAGCAAGATTTTTGATCACTTCTTTAAAAGTTGCAAGTTTGGGAGGAGAAGCTTGATTTAATCCTTCCACACCTTCCCATAGTCTTGAAGTCATGAAGATGAGTGAGTCTTTGCCCAGATGATATAAGGTCAATGGAAGATGGTCCTATAATTATTGTTATATATAACTTATATGTATAACAACTATATAAATAACAAAGTGGAACCTCAATGCACTTAGTCCTAGCATGAAAAATTAGATTTTTCACCATCTTTAGTACATTTTGTCTGTCATAAAAGATATGTGTAGGTGCTGATGAATCAAGTTGAAGATCATCCAAAACTCACTGAATCCACAACAATTCTCTACTTGCATTAAGAACTACTTTGTACTTTGCTTTAATATAATATAATGCAACTATACCTTGAATCTTAATTTTTCATGAAAAGGCTCCTAAACCAAGAGTAAAAACATAACTTATTGTAGACTTTCAAGAATCAATTGATCCTACACAATTTGAATCAGTATACCCTATTAAATCAAACTCGATATATTATTTATATAAAATTTCAAAGTCAAGAGTACCTTTCACATATATAAGAAATCACTTTTTAACTTTCCATTTTTATTCATGTGTTTTAGTCATGAAGCAATAAAGATAACTTACTACAAAAATTTAGTAGTAATACGATAAATCAAACCACCTACTAATTACCAATACACTATTTCATTGACAAATGGTGAATTAATGTTAGTTGAGAGTATTATCCCAAATTTTATAGGTGTAGCTGATAGATTATAATAATCCACTCTAAATTTTTATAACAAGGATTATGCAATTTTTTTTGGGGATACAAAGATTGTATACCCAAAATTGTAACACTGTAAACACTCTACACCTAGACAATATTGAAGCATATTGAGATCAATAATTTCAAACACTGAACATATGTTGAATTTCACCTATTTAATCAAATCATTGATACTTATAGTGATAAAAAGATCATAAACATATACAACTAGAATCACTATGACATTACCAACCAATTTAATATAGAGAGTAGATTATGCATCACATCTTTTAAATCCAGACTCTCTAAGATAGTTATCCTTTTAAAATACCAGACTCGAAGAGCCTTCTTAAGTCCATATAAGGACTTATTTAACTTGAAAACTGTATGTTCTTTTTTAGGAATATGAATTCCATGTGGTTGTACCATGTACACCTCTTCCTCTAAGTTCCTATTAAGAAAAACACTTTGCACATATATCTGAAATACCTATCAACCAAACTAAACAACAATAGATACACTCATTCTGAATGATACCATTTTAGCTATAGGATCAAATATTTATTCATAATCTACTCCCCCTTCCTGTGCATAACCCTTTGTAAAAAGACTACACTTATACTTATATAAGGAACCATCTAATTCACATTTTACTTTATAAATCCATTTACAACCAATAGACTTCTTACCTTGGGATTGATGAGACAAAACCTAGGTACCAATTTATGAGAGCATCATACTCAACCTTCATGGTAGATTCCCATTCAGGTTTTCCTTTAGCATTTACATAAGTATTTGGCTCTTTTTTTTTTAATAGTTGAATTGAGAGAAGAATTTACTTGCTCAGGATTCTATACCACTTGTTTCCCCAATCTTGTGGATATACCTTCCAAAGAGGCTAGAAGATCCACTTTCCAATTGTGCTATAGTACTATTTTAGCATTTTGTGTTGACTTATTGAACCACTTGTTGTTTGACTTGGACCTTTTATGGAGCTAGACTTATCTGGGGTTTGTCTTTTTAAGTCATGTTCCACTTTAATACTAGAAATTGATTTGCATTCGTCAGTAGGAATCTATAGATGACTAGTATCATTAAATTTACCATCCTTTGAGAAATAGGTAATTTTATCATCTATTTTGATTTTTGTATTCACAATTAATTTATTTGAAGTTATATCTAGTAACCTATATGCTTTGAGATTCTTAATGTATAAAAAGAAAAGTACTTCTTACTCTTTCCATCTAAACCACTCCTTTTCTCTTTAGGTATTAATTAAAAATTAGTACAACCAAAAATTCATAAATCACTTATATCAGGTTTTATTCTTGGCTATGTTTCTTCTGGAGTAATATTTTTCATATCTTTAAATAACCCTAATTAATGATTCTATTAGACATGTATAATAGAAAACAAGCATTCAACCATTTCCTATGTTTTAAATCATTCACCAAACACAAAAAATAGGAATGCACATCCTCCTAAGGATTAGTTATGGATCATGTCTTTGCTCATCTCCTTCACCTTTTTAGTGAATAATCCTTGCACTTACTCTTCCTAGTCCTATAAGATGGGAATTCACAACGAGGGTTATTCTTTTTAGTTACCATGCATAAAAAATAGAATTCTTGAGAAATCAAAGAAGGTAGCTAAAAATTTATTATTAGTATGCCTTAAAAAAAAAGGAAAAATATTTGAAAATCTATAGACAATTCTATTGATAGAGGAATATCTTACTATGAAGAAATACCTTGAGAAAATCCTGAGAGTAGAAAAGCCAAAATCAAAAGAAAAAATATTCATGAGAACTCCAAAGCTCAAACTATCTTATAAAAATAATTCAATATATTCTTTGACCAAGGGCTTAATCCAAAAATATAAAATCTCCCATAGTGCCCAAAAATAGAAATGTAGAGCCAATATCAAATATATGTAAAAAAAAAATTGATGAAGATTTTCAACCAGAAAATTTATAATAATGAGCAATAAAAAGCTAATTTTTGAAAGACCATACCTATGTTGGGCCTTGGAATCCCAGTGTTCCTTTCACTAAAGTCCAAAAATTGAAAAATAAGGAAGATGAGTGGGATTTTAAGGTTTTCATTTAATCCATATATTGGATCCAAGACATATCATCTTTATGCAAAATCTTGACATGAATATCACTCTTAAATGAATCAAGGCATTTATTGCAATACCCAAATCCATCCAATGATGAATGAAGATTATGGGGTGTGTGAAGGATTTTTTACACCATTTTATAATTATGCTTTAATCTTGAAATTTAAGAAGGGATGGAGAATTACTTTCAAAGACTTCTTTTGAGAATTGAGACCAATAAATAGGTTGGAAATGGAGTAGCTATGCTTTATTTTCATCCCTTCTAATGTGAGATAAGGAGACCTAATAGAGGCTAAATTTAAAATGAGAGAAATCATTAATTACCCTACCCAACTATAACTTATTATAGGAATTATTAGTGAGAGCCTTGATAATGATTTGAGAGTCATTTTTTGTTACCAATTTTTCATAATTTTACATCTTATAAATCTTTAGCCCTCTCTAAAGTGCCCCAAACTCATAAAATTATTTGTTAATGTACATCTTTAGAAACCAAAAAAGGGGAATACTTTATCACATCTTCAAATTTCTCCTATACTCTTCCATTTGAGGTGTCCTTTAGTTTCTCCATCTAAACAAATTTTTCTATCCAAACCTATTAGTGGTACCCAAATTTATATTTTAAAGATGATATATTTTATGCCAAACCTATTATTTGAGACTACTTAAAGACACTATTCTAGTTTCAAAAACTCGTCTCATTTGGTGCAAAATTTTCAGCTTTAGGATGCCTAGTTTGGATCAATTATTTGTCAAAATTAAGAATACTAATGAGAACTAGATTAAAAAAGTTGATTCCTTATTTGAAATTACTTATTTTCTTTCAAAAAAAATGTTATAGCAAATTGGGATAGGATGGAATTATAAGTTTGAATAATTAGAATAGATTTGAGAAACATTGACTATGGAAAGACAATTTTTTTTATATTCTTGGGGAAGGCCAAAGATAAGTTGAATTTTACAATTATGGAGTTGTAGATTGGTGAGGAATATATAAAATATAAGAGAAGATGAATTGTGTCTTCATCTTTCCATTTCATAGAATACATTAATAATTTCCATGAGAAAAATTATTTTTCATGTTAGTCTGATTGAGAATTTTATGTAATACTACTAGTGAGAGGAACACATTGTCCTTGTGAATTCCATAATTTAACTATACCTTATTTGAGGGATTTTTTTTTTATAAATTTGAGATATATTATCCAAAATATATATATATCCATCATGCACATTAAAAAATTTAGTTTTAAATCTTATCCAACAAGGTTATATTTGTAATTTGAAAAATGAAAATATCTACCTTCTTTTACTATTTTTTACCTTTCACCAACTAGATTACCAAGGCTAGAATTATCAAAAAATGTTAAATGAGATAATAAACAATCTACACACATTATTATTGGAGATGAAAAAATAAATAGGCCTATAAAAACTCCTATAATCAAAGAGATAGGGAAAACATTAAAACAATGGGAAGCAAGAATAGTTTTACTCATGCAACTAATAACCAAGGTGGTTATATTAGAAAACCAACCTAACCAAATACATAAGGACTAATAATATAAATGAGATATTTATTATAATACCTTCTCTTAATGATTGAACTGGAAACAACTCCAAGCTTATCTCATAATTTTATAAATTTATCTTTACACACAGGTTTAGTCATTATATTAGTTGGTTGTTCAGAGGTAGGAGAATAATAAAGATATATGTCTTCATTAGTAACCAACTATCGAATGTAGTGGTGGTGAACCTCACTGCACTTAGTCCTAGCATGAAAAAATAGATTCTTCACCATCTTTAGTATATTTTGGTTATCACATAAGATAGGTGTAAGTGCCGATGAATAAAGTTGAAGATCATCCAAAACTCACCGAATCCACATCAATTCTCTCCCTGCATTAAGAACTAGTTTATACTTTGATTTAGTAGAATACAATGCAACTATACTTTGAATCTTAATTTTCCATGAAAAGGCTCCTAAACCAAGAGTGAAAACATAACTTATTGTAAAATTTTGAGAATCAACTGATCTTGCATAATCTGAATCAATATACTTGTTAACTCGAATTCAACAAATTATTTATATAAAATGTCAAAGCCAAGAGTACCTTTGACATATATAAGAAATCACTTTTCAAATTTCCATTGTTCTTCATGTGTTTTATTCATGAAGCGAGAAAGACAACTTACTACAAAACATAAATTTGGTCTAGCAGTAATAAGATAAATCAAACTGCCTGCTAATTATGAATAAACTATTTCATTGACTAGTGGTGAATCAATGTTAGTTGAGAGTTTTATCCCAACTTCTATAGGTGTAGCTAATAGATTACAATAATCTAAGATAAATTTTTCTAACAAAGATTTGGCATATTTTTTTGGGGATACAAAGATTGTATAGCCAATACACCTAGACAATATTGAAGCATTTCAAGATCAGTAATTTCAAACACAAAATAGATGTTGGCTTTCACCTATTTAATCAAATCATTGATACTTCTAGTGATAGCAAGATCATAAACATATACAACTCGAATCATTATGACATTACCAACCAATTTAACATAGAAAGTAGATTATGCATCACATCTTTTAAAACCAAACTCTCTAAGATAGTTATCTATTTTGTAATACTAGGCTCGAAGAGCCTTCTTAAGTCCATACAAGGACTTATTTAACTTGAAAAATATATGTTCTTTTCTAAGAATATGAAATCCATGTGGTTGTACCATGTGCATCTCTTCTTCTAAGTCCCCATTAAGAAAAGCACTTTTCACATCTATTTGAAACACCTGTCAACCAAACTAAACAACAATAGATATAACCATTCTAAATGTTACCATTTTAGTTGTTGGATCAAATATTTCTCCATAATCTACTCTCTCTTCTTGTGCACAAGTCTTTGCAACAAGACTATATTTATACTTATCTAAGGAACCATATGATTTACATTTTACTTTAAAAATCCATTTATAACCAATAGACTTCTTACCTTGGGATAAATGAGACAAAACTCAAGTACCAGTTTATGAGAGCATCATACTCAACCTTAACGGTAGATTCCCATTCAGGGTTTCCTTTAGCATCTACATAAGTATTTGGCTCATTTTTTTTGTAACAGTTGAATTGAGAGAAAAATTTACTTGCTCAGGTTTCTATACCACTTGTTTCCCCAATCTTGTGGATCTACCTTCCAAAGAGACTAGAAAATGCACTTTCCAATAGTGCTATAGTACTATTTTAGCATTTTGTGTTGACTTGTTGAACCACTTGTTGTCTGACTAGGACCTTCTAGGGAGCTAAACGTCTCTAATGTCTGTCTTTTTAAGTCATCTTCCACTTTAATACTAGAACTTGATTTGCCTTCATTGGTAAGAATCTAAAGATGACTAATATCATTAAGATTACCATCCTTTGAGAAATAGGCAATTTTATCAACTATTTTGACTTTTATATTCATAATTAATTTATTTGAAGACATATCTAATAACTTATATGCTTTGAGATTCTCTCTCTCTCTCTCTCTATCTATATATATATATATATATATATATAAAGAAAGGTACTTCTTACTCTTTCCATCTAAACCACTCCTTTTCTCTTTAGGTATTAATTCAAAATTAATACAAACTAAAATTCATAAATCACTTACATCAGATTTTATACCTGACCATGCTTCTTTTGAAGTAATATTTTTCATAGCTTTAAATAACCCTAATTAGGCACTTAATTTTTTTTTACAACCTCATTTTAAATTATACTTCTTCAAAAAAATTTGAAACCCTTAAAAAAGATGGGAAAGTCTCAATTTTGATCAATGTTGACCATGGACATAAACGGCCCCACACTTGGCTTGTCTAAAGTAAAACCCTAAGACTGCGTTGAAGCCTTTTTATGAAGTGATAGCCGTAAGCGGTAGCTTTGAAAGGTAGGGACGATCGTAATGACTTCATTAACTCATTTGACATGTTGCCTTAACAATCGACGTTATGTACAATCTGCATCTCGTACACGTCTATATCTGTCTCACAAATATTTAATGATAACATAAATGTCACTGTTATAACCTGGATATGTAGTCCTTTTAAAGAGCAGCAGGTTAAAAAGAACAGTCGGAATTGAGACAGAAATGTAAGTTTGATAATCTCAAGATCTCGCCATCTTCATAGATCAGGAGTCAAATCCAGTTCGTGGCATACCAGTTACCAGTCAAAAGTTGGCATTAGAATGTATCAACAACAATTTCATTCTACCCAGAACAACATTTCACTTGACTAATAATACTTCTGTATTCAAAAAATTTCTGTGGGGTACAGATCTAATTAATGCACAATATACAGGGGGTTCAAGTCTTGTAAGCATGTCAGTGATCTTTCGAAGGTTTCAGTATCACATGAAAAATTATTCAATTTTAGATCGATTTCATCCTCTTGGTTTTTTCCACTCAACAGTCCAACTGTGTCCTATTTTTTTAGGTTGGGAAGTTCCTTTTATTGGACCATTGCACTCTATTCCACCAGCGCCCAATCTAGATGTTTCAACTAACCTTTGCAATTCTGACAACGTTATGTTTCTTCTCAATCGCCCTGGATCCTATGTTCGAAATTTCAGGTAAGCTTCTTGAGTCGTGGGCCACTCCACCAGCACACATTTCTATATCTAACATTCATTTTAGCAAATCAATCTACAACCGTTCGAGTGTGAAGCGAAGTGGGTGAAGAGTTTTTAAGGCAATCACAGATCATATATTAATCGACATACGGTATAAGAATTTTTTTTTTTTGGGTTAATAAATTATATATACTAAATCGTTCTTTTGTTTTAAAAAAAGGTTCATTTATCTTCATTTTAGAAAATTAGTAGTTGTCTCCAAGAAACTATTCCCAATTTCTGTCGGCCTGGAATATTTTTTGATTTGGTGAATTCCTCTTTTAGAAAATGTTCGGCTTAGAGCCTCAGCCTAGATGTATGCCACAGAGAGTGGATACGATATTTTATCCAATTTTAACACTTTATTATGTCTCCTAAGATGTGGATGTGGTATTTTATCCAATCCCTTAGGATTTGAACATGGGTCTCTATTATGCAAGTCTTGATATTTTTTTACATTTAAACTCATCCTATTTGACATAGAATCTTTATTTTTTAGAAAAAAATAAAATAATATATTTTAAAATAAATCAAGAAACCATTCTTCTTTTTCTTTTTGGATATTGATAAGAGTTAACCCCTTTTCATGGGAGGGTATGTAAGCCATTCAAACACGTATTACATTACATTCCATGTCGATGGGGGGATTTAAACTTGGCTTGACTTAGCCTCCAGACCACAAGCACCCTTGGACATCACCCAATAGGGGTTGAAACAAGGACCCCCCTTGGGATAAACCTTCAAAATGCAGCTGTTCAGAAATAAAACCACTTCTAATATTAAATTAATAAAATAAATAAATTTGTGTACATGCCCTAGGTTTTTATTATCATCTCAACCTTATAGTGTTTTGGAAACAAGTACGAAACTTGGTCGAGAGCATCAAAACTAGTTGTTGTAAACTAGCCATTAAAACTTGTTGCTATAAACTAGTTCTAAACTAGCCACCAACTATTCATTATAAAATTTAGTTATGTAGAAGTGTCCTGAAAAACATTAAAAGTATTATTGAAATCTATGTCACATGGGTCGTCTGGTTTCACAGAGGTCCTTTTTTCCCTGTTGAGATCCCATGCTCAATGTTACTATTCACTCATAGAGGAAAATTGGACATAACTTGAGATAGCTTGGTGTTCTTTGCCCCAATTTTATCTATGACTTTACTCCTAAGATATTCCACTTTGGATCTAAATATCCTATTATGCTATTATAGGCACAATAACAAATGAAGTCACTGGCAAATATATTCTAAACCCTCTCCTTCAGATGAGAGTTTAAAGATTTCTTCTCATTATTTTTTTAGATTGAGTCATTTCCTCCCCACACTGACTATTCTCTCCAAATACCACATTAAATTAGTAGTTAATAGAGTCTAAATGTCAAATATGGTTGAAATTTCATTTTTAAAGACCTTACCTTCAAATAATTTCTTCATATTCTTGCATGGACATAGGAATAAATAACATGTTAGGAGGAGTTAGAGCTTGGGAGGATCATCTTCTTGACCAAGATTCTAAACTCATCCCAAACATCCATGTCTTTTTAACTATTCATCCCTTTATAACTATGTTTTTTATGAACTCCAATATTTACAATGTAGATCAACAGATCTATTTACCTCCTTGAAACAATTGGAGAGTACTATGAACTCAAACTTTAGAAGGAGATTTAGTGCTTCCTCACTTGTACTCCTTAACCTCTAGTTAGATAGTTTACTTGTCACATTGCTCTTAGAAATATAAGGGAGCCACCCTCTATATCAAGGGCATTCATATTTTTAAAAAATACCAGTCTTAAACCCGCTAATAAAGTCAAAGCCTCTACCTTATTATTTGTTGTTATCCCTGGTGGTCTTTGAAGATGAATCCCCCACTTGCTGAATCTAGATTCTTATTAGAAGGTCCATCAAGCTTAGGCTTAATTAATTTTTAAATAAGTTTGCCTACCTTGATTACTTACTACACTAACTCCATTAGAGGTAGGAACACAACAATATTATCCAATCTAATATCCTTAAACCCTTATTATTAATTTGTCATTGTTTTAATATATAAGAATATTATAATATATACTAAATTATATAACTAATATTGAATGTAAAACAAGAAAAATTGAGATCCGTATGATTATGTTTTGAGAATATTAGTTGATGGAGTATATTTATTATTCTTTATTAGTGAATTCAATTTACTAGTTGTAGGACACTTCAACTTCTTGTTTTGTTCTCTATATGCACATATTTGAATCAAAATAATCCATCCTTTTATCACTATTGTTATCATCACTACCATCTTTCTCCATGATCCTCATTTAAATGCTTTTAAATAAAATGACAACACTCCACACAGTCACTTTAATTATCCTTGTGGGAAATATTACTAGTGGACACTATTTGATTGTGTCAAGGGTGGTTGATTCATTTCCTATTTATCATCCCCTCTATCCTTTGATTCATATAAACCTTTAACTTATTCAATGTACTTATTGCTGAGCAAATATTTATTTGACTATTTGAGAACTGCATGACACTTTTTAATCTTGATAGTTTCAAGCAATATAACATTAGAAATTATTTCTTATATTGTATGAAGTTACAAGATTACTGTGAAGAGATAGGATTTGATTCATGTGTTGCCATTGTGCCATCTACTGTTAAGGGCTTTTACAATGTTTTGGATTCTTGTTTCTTTATATCAAATTTCTTATTCTTGAGATCAAGTTTTAATTGAATCTATAAGCAATTACTGGAGGTAATAATTTTGAGTGGAAAAATTGAGAATCAATTCATGTTTGTTATAGTGTATCGAATGAACTTAGAGTTTCTTTATATCTAAAAAAAATGACTTGATGCACCTACATAGAGAATAGATTTAATGAATGCATCACTACACAAAAAATGAATTATTGAAATGGGGCAACCCAATAAGAGGCCAAGGCATGATTTGACATGTCTTGAAGGACTTTGTGTTAGAAAACTTATTTTTTTTAATGTTCCTAACGTGGAAAAAATACATTGAGGTCCCACAATCTATCTTGTTGCATCCATTCGTCCATGTTGTGAATATATTTCCACTTGAAAATAAAAAAATACATCTCAAAAAAGGTAAAAGAAAACAATCTTATGGCATCCCTTACTCCTTCAGGATAACTACTAGTATTAATGACATAAAACATTATATAATGGAATAACCTTGTTATGCCCTACCCTGCCCTCCCCTTAGTTGTAATTTAATTTTTATTCTATTTTGGCATATATTTTTTCCTTTGGAACATTATCTCTTTGCTCACATTCTCATTCATTAATCTTAATTTAACTAGTAGATTTTGGTTCAGATATAATTAATGATTTAGTGATGGGGTGTTGGCTTCAAAATTATTCAGTGGTTACATTATTTATGACATTGAAAATCTATATTAAGCCATATTTATATGATGAATAAGTATGTAGATAACCTAGTTGAGTTGCTCTCTCGGATGACTACTCTCTCGTCGTACCCACCATGCTCCCTATTTATAGTTATCTTGATATATATAGTCGGTCACTAGGGGAGTGCCTCAAGTCAATTTATGAGAAGAATAAAATAAAGAGTCTCACAATTACAAGAGTGTAAGAACAAAGAGCATAGTGGAATAAAGAAATGATTTGGATATTCCTCTTTGAGTACCTAAATTCTCTAGAAATCACCTCTTGTGATGCTATGAAAGCATGACAATTAGGATCTCAAGACATTGTAACACTTTTAATGCAAAGAATCATTGACTTGCATCAAAATATCTTTTTATTCTCAATTGTGATTTTAATTCTTGTATCATAGATGTTGATTCGTGCTTTATGGGATTTCGTGGAATCTCTAAGAAATGAACACATATTTAGAATATTATGAGAATAATCCAATAATTGGTTTTTATTTGGAAAAAAATTATAATTGGATTGATCCAATTCTCTTTATGATAAAAAATTAGGTAGATGATTTTTATAAAATCACCCAATTGTAAATATAAAAATGGTGAGCTAAACAATCCCCATACACAGAGTAATATTAGTCTATTCTAAACATTTTAATGAAAATGTATACCATACATTCAATTTTATGATTGCTAGGTAATATATAAAATATAAACTATACCATATAGATTAAATATTGTAATAATGAAAAACACAGTGTACCAAATGCAAGTGTAACCGACATAAAAATATCAACATGACATTTGTTTTGTAATGATCGTAAATGATAAATTTGAGAAAAAAAATAATAAATACATTCATATATTAAACTATTAAGAAAGAGTTTATAGCACTAGTAAATTCTTTTAGGTGTTTGAGAACACCTATGTAATACTTAGAATTTTTAAAAATATTCATTTCAAGACTTTTCTCTATTTTACATAATAAGGCTTTTGAACTGATAGATACTCAGTATAAAATAATGATACCTTTCTCATTGTATGACTACTCTTAGTCTTATAGAAGAACATTTATAACTCACTAATTCGTTTACAAATACAAAATTAATGTTGCTAGAGTTCTTTGACTTGGGTGGCCAAGAAAGTGCTAAGATTTCAAATAGAGGAGTATTCCTCATAAGATAGCCTAGTAATATATAAGGTATGCCTTCCTCATTTGATGACTATTCTCGATGTTGTAGAAGAATATGTAAAACTCAATAGCTTGTTTACAAATGTAAGGTTAATGTTGTAAGATTTGTTTAAGTTAGGTGGATAAAAAAAAAGTTATGGTTTCCAACAAGAGAGTATTCTTAAAAAATGATCCAACAAACTTGAATCATTTTTATCAAAATAGGGCATCCATACTTACATATTCTTAAATTTATCTATAATAATAGTTAAAGATCACAAATTAAGGTTGGCTCTATTCTAAAAATTAAATAATTCAAAATTCTCATTATTAATATAAAGATAAAGTTGAAATTATAAAATATCCACATGGACATATCTATACTCAAAGATTTACACATGCACATATATGTATCCATTCACATATTAGTGTTTTTCATTCTAAGATTGAGATCAACCAATTTTGGATAATTGAACTTCATTGAAATGGGCATCCATAAAGGATCAAATGAATCCCATATCTATCCTATTATAATGGTGATAAATTTGAGAATATGAGAATAGATTATCAAATTATGTGGCCCAACACAATCAAAAATCAATAAATAAATAAGACACGAGCATTCTACAATGAGATTATCAAGGATGTCATGATTTAGAGTAACATCACTAAAAGAATAAACTCTCAAATATGGAATCCATTCAAAATAAGTGGTTATGTGTGTAAAATATAAATATGTAAAGTCCAAAACATTGAGATAATTATTAAAAAATAGATCATATGACACTTCTACTTCAAAATCCCATAGTGTAGTAAGAGTTATTTCTTTAATTTTTTATAATTACATGGTGAGTCCATTACAAAATATTATCACATAGTTCATCACTGATCTCATCTTCAAATATAGAGCTAAAAATAACATACTCAAGACTATCAAGTTGGCCTGAATGAAACAGGGTGAGCTTATGAATTATGGACACTAATTTTTTAGTTATTAACAAATTCAATAAACTCCACTCAATATTTATAAAAACATTACTTATTTCCATTATCAATTGAGTTTTGTGACTTATTTAATATTTTAGTGATTCGATAAATTTAGTGAAGAAGTTAAGGTTGGATGCGTGAGTCCAAATCAATCTCAACATTTTAGAGAGAATAGAAGTGGTAACCCCTTAAAATAAGTTGTTTCCACTTCTCCTCTCTAAAAAATGGAGAATAGTTTGGAATCAATCACCCAAACTTCAATTATTAATTCAAAGGCATTAAATAGAAATTGTGAATACCCTCATCATTTGATTCTCTATCTAACTGATCTCATGCACTTGGTGGTTTGATTTTGATTTTCCCTGCTAAGCTAGTTGTTCTCTCTCTAAATCATAGTGTCTGTCACATTACTTGAATGGTATATAATCCTTGAGGTGTCTTTAATGTTATTATTTCTTTCACCTCACAATTAAATTATAACTTTTCCTCATGCCATTTCCCTTACTCACAAACTCACCTTGCACCTTCATTAGCTTGTCCTAAAAAACCAACTTCTAGCTCTATAGTGTTAATTTTTGATAAAGGTAATTGGAATTTAACTTGAATTATTAAATGGTCTTACATAACCATATTCCATCTGACTTAATGTTCTCTAACCCTTGGTTCTAGCCTTACCCTTCAATTCTATACACAATCCTTACCTTGTCTTCTTAAGGCTAGTAGCATTTTTTGAGCATTTGTTCTTGGTTTGATCAATATAAGAATTATTTAAAAGAAATAATCTCTTTAATATTTATTTTATTGTCCTCTTTGAACTCTTTTCCAAGTTTCATGAGATATCTCTTTCTCTAACTAGCTCCTCCTTTGTAAAATACCCCTCTTTTTAGGCTTAATTTGCCACCTCATTGTATAAATCTATACTTGTCTATACCGTACAATCTTGAAACCTATTCCATCAGTTAGATCACCTCAAATTATACAATATTAATTTTTTTAAAGAAATTTAAATGGTTAAATCTAGTTATATCAACCAAATCCTAATCTTAGGGTTTGCATCCTTCTACACAAGCTGAGAGCCTTCTAAAACCTTTTTCTTAAGTTTTATAATGAATCAAAGGATTAAAAAAAGTTAAAAATTTATGTTTTGTCCCCCTTCATCTTTACCAATAGGCAAAAATTCTCAATTTATTAAATCCATGCTCAAAACATTAAAAATTAAGTTGACTATGTGTATGTTTCCACTGACTAGGCATGGTTTATTTTAACCTATTCACTTCCTTAGGAGTTTCCATAGTAAGAACATGGTCCATTAGGTGTATTATATATTTTATTTACACATGAAATTTATTCAAACCCTTATTCCTTCCATTCCTTGAGCATATTTTCTTCCTTCTTAAACTCTGCTTGTATTGAACAGGGTATAACAAGATTCTAAGGGTTTGAGTATGAGTAACCGGTTACAAGAATGCTTATAGCAGTTGATCTAAAGTTTACTAATCATATGAAAATTCCATAAATTATCACTCAAATGAAAACACTCACATAAAACTCTTCTTTTTTTCCTTTACAATAATCTTTCAACCCAGGGATCTCCTTTAGATGGTGAAAATAGGGTACCAACTATAGCAATTCAAATATTGCTTCTTTTAACATGCCTATGAGGTTTCCTTGTTTGAATTCAAAAAATACTACTACAACCAAAACTGTCACTTATAAACCTTTATTAACTCATTAAACTACCATTTGGGATCTTGGACATTTGGTCATTCAATTTGATGATTGTGTAGCAGGGTTCTAATTTTTGAAAGAGATATTACTTAATCATGATTGAGTATTATCAAATTGCATTTAAACACCTTATGAACATTCATCTCATGCTCATACCTATAGATATACCCCTATCCTATCTTATCAACTTATATACTTTAAGGAAAACAACACTTCTTCACCTTACTTAAAAATGTCATATGTAAACACAGTGCTTTAGAATAGAGTGTCCTTTCATCATTGAGTTGGCCATGCTTTGGGACTTGAATCCTTCACCTTGAATTCATATCTATTTAAGTATAGGATTTGACCTTCACCCTGACTTCATATGATCTTGGAATCATTCAAGAAGTAGTGTAAATACAACCTCCATGACTATGCTTGAGCAGACCACTTCATGTCTCGCTACCAAATTATCATCTACAACTCATGGTTTTAACCTGCAACTTTTTTTAAACCTACAACTAAACACAAACCTAGAAAGGTGATGGAATTAAAGTCCTTACAAGGACAAAACAAGAATCATCCTAATCCAAAACTTATTCAATAATGTTAACACATAAAAATCTTCCTTCTTACTTATTGAGATATCAAAATCATTACAAGATTTGGTCTATTCCAGGCCCTATCAATTTCTTTGAGGCATTTTTATACAAAAAATTTATTCTCAAACTCTCTCCTCTCTCTTCTTGGAGAGCACACACCTTCTTCCTATGCCATATACCTCTAAAAAATGTCTCATTTTTCCTATTTTCAACATAGGTTTTCTTGCTTGGAAGTTAAATCAACTTCTTGGCCATAACTACATCAATGTACCAAGGGTGACCTTTCACTAATTCAAATGTATTAGTTTAAGAATTAAACATAAAATGTACTAAGATCCATTTCTTATGACTTGTGTGGACCTTACAAACTTACTTTTCTCACCTAACCTCTTCAATACATGCATACTACCCTCTACGACTTACTTATAATAAATGAATTTTTAAATGTCTAGTTTTGGAGGGAAAACTCCAAACCCCACTCAACACTAACCCCTATAATTAGATTGAAAATAGACTCCAAGGACCTAAATAGACCTAAGAATGTCCCTTAAACTTATTGACACCATACTTTGACTAGTTTTTGAGTTCCACATTGACAAATCATGGAAATGGTGTTTGTTGACTTGACGCTCTTGCATCATAATCTCTATGAGGGAGAAAAATCGAGACTTTACATTTATTCCTCATCTTATAATTCATTTTTTAATGGTCCTTCATACATTATTGACTGATGGTTATCCTTTCATGTTCCCTCATCTTTGTCAAATGCTTGCATTTCTTTTTTATAGCTTTGTCATATCTTTGTGTCCATGCATTCTCGAACTCTATGAGGTATTACCACTTCTCTATCTTTTTATTTTCTACACATTATATCTTTTTCAAGTCATCTTAAATCTTCTCAAGCTCAATTTCAACCAACTTGTATGCATTTGTCTTCCTCATGCTTACTTCATGGCTTCTTTTCTCATCAATCTCACTTGTGGTTTATTTGTCTAAATATATTTGATTCTTATTCATGCTACCATATTTGTTATGAGGATATATTAACCTCTAATAAACATAAAACTCCATCATTTTCAGATCTACACTCTCTTTTTCTACCTCTTCTTCAATCTTTTTGACATTTGGATGCTTTTTCCTCTCACCTTGCTTATTATGGAAGAACAACTTCTTATTATTTTCATCCATATCATAGTACATCATGTCTTGATTAATATTTGGCTATCCAAATCCATGTTTATCAAATACAAACTTATATTTAGATTGACCAATTATGTACTTCACCTTATTGGCCATTTCCTTGCTTGCTTGCATATTTGCGCCTTTGTTTGCATACTTCTTTATGTTGTTCCTCTCTTAAGTTTTCTTGGAGTTTATCCTTACTATTTTCTTGATGTACCTCAACTATTTTTAGCTCCTTATATGGGATACACATGTCCTCCAACATTCTCAACTCCTCTTGCAACTTGCATGCATCCATATCTTCAAAATCTTCATCATACTTTGATGTATTATTTTCCTTCACTTGCTTGGCTAGATTCTTGTTTGTATTCTCCTTGGAATCTTTCATTTGTGAGTCATATAAATATACTATTTATATACATCACACTTATCAAAAACTCTTTGAGGTGATTCTCCCTCATCTTGCCAAGCTATACATTCATCCATCAATGCCATGGTTTCTATGTACAACATGTCTTCATGAGTGGAGTCAACTTCACATGAATCATCATATGCAACATCTAAAAACAAATCTATCAAAAACTTATCTTCTATGCATTCATATGGTTGTAATTTCACTTGTCTTGGTTTGCTTTCACCATCTTTCTTACTTGATTTATGGGCTTACCATCTTTTCCACTCTTCATGCTTGCTTGAAGTGCCCTTGCAACTTGATCTTCTTGTGCTCTTACCTTGATTTTTACAACCCACTAGCTACCTTGTATCTTCTTAGCTTGCCACTTTCTCCTCATATTACCTCTTTCATGCCTCATATCTATATTCTCTACTATTCTTTTTGATTGATTTCCACTTGTATCTTTGTTTTGTTTGACCTTTTACTTGATGTCTTCTCTTCCTTCTTATCACTTGCTTGTTTTAGCCACATATGCCACACATATCCATGCCCATGCTCTCCTTTTGAGGGATAAAATCTATCATACCTTTCCTCAATATGCATATTAGATTTTCCTTCTTCATGTATGTAATCAAATTAAACATTCAAACACTCATTTACCTCTAACAACAACTACTACAAGCTTAGTTATTCATTCATGTCTTCTTGGGTGACCTTGTTTTATTGTGCACCATCTCCTTGGTTTCATATACTATGCATGAAAATGCATCATATAAATCCTCTTTCTCTTCAATTTCAACATGTGAAATTTCCTCAATCTTCAAATCTTTATCATCTTCATGAAGTTCCTTCTTTTTGTCCTCCTTTTGCCACTTGATGGGTGTCATTCTTGGCCCATTCTTCATCCACTTTGAGGCTTCATGCTTGGCCTTCATCATTCTTGTATTTATACCTACAAACACAAACTCAAAATCAATATTAGCTTATAAAACTAGAAATTATAGTCTCTTTGAATGTCCTTGGCATAGACATCTTCCATCTTTTATTTTTGTGTTCACTCTCATGTGCTCTCTTTGGCACTTATTTTTCCTTATTATTATTTTCATTGAAAAATCTCTTCATTACCTCTCTTTATTATTTTTCACTTGGCGACATCACTCTTCTCATGCCTCTTTGGACTACCTTCTCTATCTTGTTCTCTTTCTTCAAGACACCTTTCTTGTGCCTTCTTCTCACAAGTGATTCTATGGGCCACTTTACTTTCGTCTTCATTTGCCAACCTGCCTATTGTCTCTCTTGACTTTCCATGAGATTTAGCATGATCTCAATCCTCTCAAATATCTACCTCAATTCTCTTCTTATGTCCTCTATTTCTTTCTCTATATACATCTTCTCTCACTTTCTTTGCTTTCTTGGCCTATTTAAACCTTTTTCATAGCAAGTCTATCAACCTTGCCTCTTAGACCTATTTTGGGCCTTTTCTCTTCTTGAGTCCTCTCCTTAGGATCTCTTCTCAACCTTCTTGAATCTCTTTTGGAGTCTTCTTTCTTCCCTCTTCTCTCTTGGAGCTTCAATGCTTTCATTTCCTCTCTCTTTTCTAGTCTTTCTTTGAATATTTTCTTGTCATTCTCAAAAAAATTTGGGGATATATCTTCTCTTATCTTTATCACTCTTACTCTCCTCTCTACTAACCATATCAGATCAAACCTACAACCTTCTTCTCCCAATACCTTGAAAGGTTATCTCTCATGCCTATCTCATGGCATTATGCATTCTTCTCAAATCAACAAAAATGTAAAGAATTCAAAACATAATTTTTACCCAAACATATATTTCCTCAATCTAATACCAAAATGATGTAGAGGCATTATGGATAATTCATAAACACCCTCATCATCTGATTCTCTATCTAATTGATCTCATGCACTTGGTGGTTTGATCTTGATTTTCCCTGCTAAGCTAGTTGTTCTCTCTCTAAATCATAGTGTTTGTCACCTTAATTGAATAGTATATACTCCTTGAGGTTGATTTAATGTTATTATTTATTTTATTTCACAATCATATTCTAACTCTGCCTCATGCCATTTCCCTGACTCATAAACTCACCTTGCACCTTCATTAGCTTGTCCTAGGAAACCAACTTCTAGCTCTACGATGTTAATTCTTGATACACTTAACTAGAATTTAAATTAACTTCTTAAAAGGTCTTACATAACCATATTCCATTTAACTTAACCTTTTCTAACCCCTAGTTCTAGCCTTACCTTTAAATTCTATAAACAATCCTTACCTTGTCTTCTTAAGGCTAATAGCCTTAATATTCGTATAAAAATAAAAACTAATAATTATAGGCATAATTTCATGTTGTTGGATTATATATTTTCATGTCATTTACTGTACTATTTAGTATAACATATTTTATTACATTTTCAATACATAGTGCTTTTTACAAGGTATCTAAGTGTGCAACATGACACATTTTTGTAACAACACAAAATATTCAGACACAAAATGTCTTGATCAAAAAATATTACATACAATCAATTAGGATAATGTTACACCAATCAGACAATAATGCACTACAACCCTATCCTCTACTACATTCTTGTCCTTGTGCATTTCACATCTTTGATTTCAACTACAACATAGTCACATGGACCTATTCTACAATTTTTCATCACATAATATAAAGCACACTCATATAGCATTTATATTTCAAGCTTAAGTCATACTTTTCCATGGTTTTGATGTTGACTAGCCTTTTACCCTACATCCTTGCCTAGTTAGGGGCATCTTTTTGTTCTATATGAACACTCTTATATATTTCATTCATCTAAAATCTTTTTTTCATGTTGGACCATGAAAATATGTCTCTTTTGTATTCATACTTTACATGTATCACGTTGAATATGTTATTCACTAATATTTTACATAGGCACATCTACTCAAACGATGCTCAATTCAATTTTCTGTGCTTTTTTCAAATGCTTTTCTTCATTACATAACATACTTCAATTTTTTTACTTCTTATGTGTGGACCTTGTCCTTGTGTATGTTCAACATACATCATCTTACTTATATGTCATCATCATGCCTTGTGTATGGCCCTTGGCATTCTATGTTTGTGTGACATTTACATGTCCCTTGTATTTGGCTTTTGGGGCTTATGTGTGACATTTATGCAAATTTTTATAACTCTATGTAACATCTTACATGTCACTCTTATATGGCCTTTATGCCTCTTGTGTGATATTGTGTGGCTTTACTTACATATTTATTAATTATTATTATGGTGTCATGATGCATATCGTGCACTACAAAGTATTTATTACACACACACACACACACACACACACACACACACACACACTTTGCCATGATACATATCATGCATATACTATTTATGTGATTCAATGCTATATATATATAGACACACACACACACACACACACACACACACACACACATATATGCACTCACACACACACACACACACACACACACACACACACACACACACACACGATACATATCATGCATATACTATTTATGTGATTCAATGCTTTATCTATTTAAATACACTACTTAAAATACATATAAAAGGCTTGCAGGTTTTTTAACTACTTTATATACTACTTCAATGTTATATTCACTAACAATGATATAATGCAATCTTCAAACTTTTCATATGATTCAATGTTACATATTTTAGATTCTAATACAATTCAAATATTCATGTGTTATTACTTGATTTCATCTTTTACAAATGTTCTCACTTTTTTTTTTGAGTCAAGTGATTTATAAGAAATTTCCCTCATCTCAAAAGAGGAGGCATTATCATGGGCTTATCTCCAAGTTTTCACAAATAATACATTTTATATTTGATAGTTTATAATAAACAAAATCAAAATTTTAGATTACGAGGGCATTTGGCTTGCTTATGCACTCCACTCTTGCAACTACTTGAGCATAATTACACTTGTACGAATATGGTTACAAGATTTCAAATAGTTTTCAAAAGATCAAATCAACACTCTATATAGTACAAGGGGCATGATATGCATTCATGTCTAAGATATTACTCTACAAAATTTAGATTTATATTTTTTAAGCAATCAAAGTTTCAAGATTTAATAGTTCAAATCTAAATCTATTTATAAAAGTGTGATTCATATTTTGCAAGTGAACCACATTTGATCTTAGTGACACTCCATGTATTGGTTGCACTTTAATGAGCCATGTTCTAGTTCCCAACTCTTCTTTTTAGTTTAGAAAATGGACCATGTTTGACCTTAGTGATGCTCTATGTCTTGCTCCTACTTTTATCAAACCACTTTATTGGTTCCCACCTCTTCAAAATCATTACATAGTAATTTGAGAAGGTTAGATAATATAATCTTTCCATCTCAAGCATCTTCATTGATTCTTTAAATTTAGAATTGATCACTCTCAATTTCCCATATGTTTAACACTTTTCCACATACCTCAATAAAGGGGGCATGCACATCTCCATGACAAAGATAAAGTGTATACACACACTTAAATATCACATTTCCTTTACTCTATTAATTTATACATCACCAAAATAAGGGGACGGGGGAAAATGGTAAAATCTAGACACTAAAATTTAATCAATAAATGATTGACAATACTTTTCTTTATCTTTACCTTGCTTGGTCATTTCACCATTTTGATAACCCATAATTTTTAGGAGAGCCTTCAAAGTCTCATAATTACATCACATATCTATTAGACTTCCCTATTTTATCTCTACTCACCCCTATTTGGCATATGCTTCATTCCAATTTTTATTTTAAAATCTTATGTTCCTTTTAGACTATAATTCACTAGGTAAACAAGGATGAATTGTAGCCTTGTCCAATAGTGTGGCCTTGTCTACTATATTGTAATGGTCATCTTTTTAAAATAACATGCTTCATAATGATTCTCCCACACAAATCAATAGGTTGGTTATCATAATATTCAAAATATTCTCCTTTAAAATCACATCAAGGCTCACACTTAAACCCCTAGCACTCTTATTAGCTCTCACTAATAAAAAACATTTATCTTCCAAGTAAAGATAGTTATTGATATTATGTTGCAATTCCATGGTCCCTAGTGAAGTTTAGTGTTGTTTTAGTACAGGTTAAAATCATCATTTATCAATCATTATAATCAAATATTACTAGTTGCATTCATATGATCTTCCTTAAAAAAAGAACTACATCAAGCTGAGACCTTCGGGCTATGTAGACAACATTAGTCAACAAGGGGTTTTTCAAGGATATCTTGGCCATTCCCACATACCATATTTTTTTTCCCCTTTTGCATTTGATCTCTCTTGTGTGCTTGTGTAGGAGTAAGGAATTTACTTTACATGTCTTCCAAGCATCAAATCGAGCTTTGAACATAAACAAGTCATCTACAAACATAGGCAAATAAGCCCAAATTTTTAGTTACAACACACAATATACTTAGACAAAGTCATAGTAGTAGACAACAATGTATTATGACCTTGTTTGCCTCCTATGACCTTGTCCCAATGTATAATAGATATTTGTGTTCTGATGCATTTGTGTTTACAAGTTATTTAAAGAAGTCATAGATCACAAAAAGTTGAACATAATATGAATTAATTTGTTTGCAAGGACAATTTTCTAACCTTAGCCCTAGTTTCTATTTTTAACAATTTACAACTTCTATAAATAGATCTATGTATTTATTGTATTGTGTCTTTTTTAATCTCCTATATCAGATTTTAGTAGTTTACATTTTCAATTAGAGTTAATTTTTTATTCTAATTAATTATAGTGTAAACAAGTACTTAGTATTAGATCCATATGACTAGTCAATGTGTCAATATTGAACTATACTCTTCATTACTCTGCCAACGTCAACACTACTTATGCACTAACATTTGCACATGTGATGCACATGAACACTGCTAGGTGAGAGTTATTATCTTGTTATGTTAATGTTATATAACCTTGTAAAACTGTATGTGGTCTAGCTTGCATAGTCTTGTAAATCAAGTATTTGAGCCTTACTTGTACACCTCCTTCATTCTTGCACATTTATTCCTGCTTTACTTTTGCATGTTGTATTTTATGATCAAATTCCTCTGTGCCTTTGCACCCTTTGTGCTTAATTTTTTTAAAATTTTACTTAGTCATTGTAGGATTACTGTATGCTTGGGATGCTCATGTATCATTGTGCAAGTTAAAGCATTTACCATACAAATCTAAATGTAAAAGAGAGACTAATCACACTTACTATTTATACAAATGACAAAGCAAAGCGGGGAGAGAAGATACTTAGTTGATACTTTATTTTTTATTACTTATTGCTTGTGTCGTAGTCCTCAAGATGACTCTATAATAGATTTGTAATGGTTTAGACTAGTGGATAGATAGTTGAAATTTGCATGAACACTGTCAATAAAGCCCAGACACCTATGACAATTGATATTGTCCACTATCTGCTGACACTATCTAGGTTGACTCTACCAATAGGTTTTACCACAAATAATTATGCTTGTATTTCTAGATGATTTATGTATGCTCTATGGTCTTTGGTTTTGTGCGCAACCCCTGATCTTGTCTCTATTTTCCTTGAAACCCTAGCTTCACTTTCAATACAATATAAACCTATAAAAAAGGGTCAGAAAGATGGGTTGGACAACCCAAACCACACCCAACCAAGTGCTTAACCATTGTCTATGTTCTAATACTCATAAGAGAGATCAAACTATACATATTTCTCCCACCTAGATGTATGTGTGCTCAATAATGATCCACTAAAATGTGTTCCAATGATTCAACTTTCAACACTTGATAATATACAATTTTGACCTTGCATTTGTATTTAGATTTGGCATTAGGGCTACTTGTTTGAGGGGCTTTTAAATGTGTATGCTTTTGTAGTAGTATCTAAATAAAATGAAAATAGTTTTCTGAAGCTTGCAAGGACTTGCCAAGATGAGTGTTAGATACATATGGCCTCAGACTTGATTTTTATTTACAAACAACTCTTGTATATTCCCCCCATAAATGATATAGGAAACATGCTTAGGCTGACTTAAGAGGGACATTTGAATTTTAAAATTAGGTGTTGAGGACCCTTAAACACTACTGGGGAACGCAGATTCCTATTATAATGTTAGCATCTAACTATAATTGACATTGTCTAAAATGGAAAAATCAGGGCTCTGGGACATGCCGATAGTTTGCTTAAGATTATGGAGTGTTCTAACATAAACTAGGAAGACCCTGAATATGTTTGTTACCAAATTGAGTTGGCTAATACAATAAATAGATAAAAATAAGAGAATGTGTGCACAAGAATCAAACGTCAAATATCATATATCAAAATTAAGTGTTTACAAATATATACACCCTGTATCTAAAACATAATTAAATGCTTCCTCCATATTTAAAATACTTATATGTTATAAACTACTTTCTAAACCAAAACACAAATACAAGGCACCCATCCTTTCCTTTTTTTAATCAATCAAACAACGTCTGAAAAATTTCTTTGTTGTCACCATTACGTCCAACATCACCCCACTCAACCTTGAGCGTAAATTTCATCTCCATAATAGAGCCACAATGCATTCTGCCGTATATTGGTCATCCACATTTTTTGGTATGTCTAGATCCCATGGCGAAGCGACGGAGCCTCTTTACTGGAGCATCACTCCTCCCAGTTTCCTTGGCCGTGCTCCCACGGCCAGACCCCAGGAATCTCTGATAGTACATAGCCCTTCTCTCAGCATTAGCCTCGATAGGTCAAGAAATCAACCGTTCCTCCACCTTGGCTGCTGAATTTGAGGGCTTCGGTGACAAATCCAACGAACTCGATGACGAAACCTCCCCTGATTCCTATCCATTAAAACAAGGCCTACCCCAATCAAACTTACCCAATCTAGGTTCGAAACGGATCGTGATCCTCCACATGAAGAACAAAATACACCAAACCCTACAAACTGTCGAAGCCCCCGAAACACTAGGGCCCCAGTCGTTTGACATCGAGTTCTTCTACGTCACTTTCTTGACTGCATTTGCTGTTAACTTTTTTCTTGGGAGACGGGAGAATGAATCAATTACGCTTGCTTGGCTACGCAATTTGCGATAAAGGACAGGATTTTTTAGAAGAATTTTAGTCTGTTGGGTACTGGGGATGGAAACGATACGCCACTTTTACTCAAGGAGGGACAGAATGTGTTCAAGTTCTACGCCAGCGGACGACGATACTGCCAGGTAGGTGGAATTTTAAATATTATGCATTATCTTTGAATTTTGAGATTTTGTGTTTTTGGCTGGGAAAAATCTTGGTTGAGGAAATGGGTCGACCCCCTTTTAGGTCACACTTAAATGCATAGTATTGACACGCAGACTCGGTTTGGACTTAGCAGCCCAATTTTGAACTAGGTCACCCAAATAAATTAGCAAAATTTTGGGGAATTTAACTCAATAATTCCCTATTTTTACTCTTACGGGATCCTTTAAAACAGGATTTTTGATCTTAGAATGAGGGATGAAGCAGAAGCATCCCAGCTTTATATTGTTTTTCTTTATTGTTTTGGTGTTTTAAAATTGAGTGGCTAGTCTACCATGTTGACGCTCACTTGGCTTTGGAATCGGTGTGTTTTCTTGATCCCTGACAGATCTCGAAACTATGCTCAAATGTACCCCATTGCAACACAACCTTGGAATCTTAACTTCTTAAACATTGTTTATTGTAGTGTAATTTTTATTATGTTTCTTTGTAAGCTACTTGCAGGGAAACGGCACAGCTAAAACTTAAAATAAAACCTTAATCATATATATAAACATACTTAATGCAATGGCAAAACACACACTCTTATCCTTCTTATTTTTTATAAGAGCAAGGAGGAATTTAGGAGGCAGCCATTGCAACAAGGAGTTTGGAGGCATCCATTGTTATTTTTTTTACGAGCAAGAAGGAATTCAGCAGTAACCTGAAGAGAAATTTGTCTTTGAAATCTAAACATGGGCTATAACACATGATATGTCACATGATTCATGAGCAGGAGAGCATAGGCTATAACACATGATATGCCACATGATTCATGAGCATGTGAAATTTTAAGTATGTTGAATGTTTTGAACTTTCATGAATACTATATTTTTAAAGTGTTTGATCTTTTATGGACTAAAAATAAGTATTATGCATTGTTTCTATATATATATATATATATATTTATAGTATATTGTATGGACATTTCCAAACCAAAGTTTTTTGAAAATATGCTTTTCTGCATTTTGGAACCTTTGCTGTTTACTGGCAACATATTTTGTAAGTCTTGGGTGAGATTGTGGTTTGTATACAATATAGTGTGAGGTAAAGCTTGGACAACATTTAAAAGGTTTGTAATAATGGGTCACTGATATTATTCTATTTATGAAGGAATATTTACATATAGTTAAGCTTACATCTGTAGGCTAAAAATATTACAAACACTTTTAATGTTTCTGACTTTATACTTCAAACTGTCTACTTAATTTTTAGTTTATTTTGATCTACCCATTGTCTGAATAATTATAATAACCCACTTGAGTATAGATACTCACTGATTTTATCCCTAAAGAACCCTAGCTATCATACTAAATTATGAACTATAATAGATGTCATCATCTGTCAGGATCAAACTTACTCCAGTAGACTATAACATCTACTTTTAAAAAATATTTTCTCATTATTATTTTTATAACTATTTATTTTTGCATAAATCATTCTAAAAAGAGGTTATGGGGCAATCTCGGTGAGTACAACTATTTTCTTTATTCTTAAGATTTGTAAACATAATGTATATTATAATCATTTCACCTCAACATTCCTGCATGTCCACTAGTCTTTTTACAGTGAGTAGATGTTAACTTGGGTCACATTCTTATGAATGTATGTAAGTTCCATTACACCACAACCTGTTGGTTTTTCTAAAGTTTTTGTTTAAATCTTTGATAAATTGCCCCCTTTTATAACCCAAAACACAAGCATAACTCCCACATGGATGTCACAGCCTGGTATGTTGGGCTGTGTAATACCTAGAATTGGATGTGATATTTTTCAATTTACAATCATTAACAAGTCTTTTGAGGCTTTGAACTTAGGCTCAATGTTTTCAGAGCTAGGGGGATCAAATATTCTAAGAAGTGTATGGGAAGCCACTACGATCTTCATTTACTTGGAGATTGTTTCAAAAAATGGCTAGAACAAGAGTGAAAAAATGCCACTTAGTTTATTTATATGAGCACAAAAATAAACAAGACAAGGGCTAAAAAGCCCCAACAACCTTTCTATCTAAATGGTGGTTCATACACTCTATGAAGGGAACAACCCCATCAACCACCTAATCACTCCCACCAACAAAATACTTAATCATTTTACTAACTGTGTGATTTAGGTTTACATTCAAAACATAATACATCTAACAATAATATATACATAAACTCATATAAGGTAACTTTTGGATCAACAATGTATAGTCCTTGATTGAAATGTAATGAAACCAAAAGTATGCTAGAGCAAGCATCACTGTTGAAGATGTCCTATGAAGTTGTTACAACTTGCTATGTTCAATCTCCAAGGTTTGATAAACTAATGGTTTGAAATACATTAGGTAACTACCCAAAAATTGTGACAAACAAAGCTCAATATTTTTATGTTGATCACTTATGTCGGTACCTTGGAAAATTTCCTACTTTTTTTATTTGACACCTTGTATCCTGTGGCTATTTCTTCCTCTGAAAATTGATGTTCCCTTACCCATACCTGATGTCTGAGTGTGTATTGCACTTTATCATCCTCTGATCCTATACCTATACCTATAGTGTACGATGTTTATGTAATGCTCGAGTCATGTTGATCATTGCCTCTTCTGAACTAATTAATGTTGTATGAAACATTTGTGTAATACTCCATCCTTACTGACCACAATTTACACATGGTCCACTACCTTGAACGTCCACTCATATCTGTACAACACTTTCAACAATCTTGCTTATAGCTCAAAATCTGGCCACATCATCTTCTACCTATTAGATGAGAGTTGGGAAGTATATGAAACTTAACATTATTATCTTGTTCCATAAACCTCCAATCTTTATGCAAAATAAAGCATGTCAAAAAATGAAAAATGCTATCATGCCTCTAAACCATTAACTTATGTCATGAGCTAGCAGCGAACTCAAGATGGGTCTTTGGCTCTTTCTTAAAATCCACAATTGGAAACATGCAAAATCTTGAAACATTTCAATATTTATCACCAACTCAATCTGTGATTCATCGAACAATTATGTAATCTGAGTCAAGTATAACCAACAATACTCAGATGCGAGTAAGGAAAAACTTTAATATAAGTTGACAAGCCATATATCTCCTTTATTAAAAACTTTTTATGCCTCCCATAAACAAATCCACTTTCTTTGTAAACAAAATACAAAGATGTTTACAAAATTTGAAAGACTCCTTTTCATATGTTTCATTTTTTTTAAATAACAAAAAAATGAGTCTTACAAAATAACTCCCACTTGTAAAAATAGCTTCTCTTTCAAAATATTTATTGGGGATTTGAATCTGAAACCTTGGGATATTTACTTCAAAATGTTAAATGATTGTTTCAATGCTTACAAACTTGATAGAATTGTTAGAATAATATTATTTGACAAAATTTTCTTTTATATTTGGCATTAAAAACATTCTTGAAATGAATTTAGAAAAGTTTTGAACCCATGACCTATTAATTTTTAACCATTTAATTGAAAATATTCACTCCAACCACTTTGATCACTTCAACTATTCATTTAACCATAGTAGCAGGGAGACACATTTCCTGCTACCATGGATGTGGCTTGAAGATGCATACAGATCTCTAGTACAGGAGATGGGTACATAATTATCTTACATTCTTGGAGTCATTTGTTAGGTACATTTTACATCTTTTCAAAATTTCCTCAAACCCTAATCATGGCCCTTGAAAAATACATTGTCAAAAATTGAAAAAAACACTAAATGCTTTTAAACTTATAAAAATGTACAAAATCTACTTATTATTGATTTGTAGAGGCCAAAGTGTAGAGATGTTTCTAGATTTGTAGATAAGTTATCGGATGTGCTTGGACATTGTATTTTGTGCATGGAGGAGTGATGCTTGGGCAATGGATTTAAGTCACTGTCTACACAGTCTTTCAATGGCACTTAATTGTCATCTTTGAACGCCTTTAGCATTTTAATTTTGAACCACGACACATACAATTCAAATGAATGATTGACAATGATGTGGTTTTTATTTTTTATTTATCTATTTATTAAATTTTAAGAAAAAAAAATTTAAAGTTTTAGTTTTAACTTTTTTATTTGTTTAATTTTTTTTATTATATATTTTATAATTTGGAATTTGGAATTTGTAATTTATTTTTTAGCAATTTAAATTTTAGTTTATAGGTATTTTTAAATTTAAAAGGTGTTGTTAAAAAATTAATATTATTAAATTTTTAAAATATATAATTATTATTATTATTTTCCCTTAAAAAAAAGTTGTAACTTCATATTAATAATAAAAAATTACATTTTACACATAATTTTTAGCATTCCAAAGGAAAAAATTCTAAACAAATAAGAGTGTGAACATTCAACAGAAAGCAACCCAAAGGGTGAGAAAACATAGAAACCATAGTTACCAAATCTGGTTGGATCCAAATTTTTTCGTTGGCTCGAATAAGTTCATCCAGTTTGGCCCTATTTTTTTCCATTTTTTTGCCAATTTTTTTAGGGTTTCTATGTCCAAAAATGCCCATAAATCATAAATATTATATAATATTAACATTTTATAGTGTTTTATTAATATTTTCATTGTATTGGTTAGTTTTATATATTTTAAAACTATGCTCACACATATATATCTGTATTTATGTTGAATTAGATTTTTTCAAACTTTTTCCATCACAAAATCAGTTACAACATCAATGGAAGGTGATGAAAAGTTCAATGATTCTTCTTATACATGTTTTATCTTTTCTTGATGATAGATTCATGAAAGGCATTGTAAGAGTGCCTCATTACCTTATATGACTCATCTTTGTTCTCTTGAAATTGCTCTCTTTTCTTGATTGAAGAATTAAAAGTCCACACTTATATCTAGCTATATTTAGGCTTCTTGACACCTTGTCCATGTTGGGGATCTTTAGAACTGATTTTATAGGTGTGTATTAAGTCCCTTAGGTCTCTTTAGTGGCATGTCCAACTGTTACAAGGTCTCTATGATAGACACTGGATGGAAATAAGCTTCTAGGATTCCTCCCTATAATTCTTAGAGGAAAAACTTGGGTTTACCAAGACATTTACTTATCACTACCTATGTATTTATGGTATATAGTAAAAAAGCCTCAATACAAGCTTAAAAGAGTTGATATAGGTCTGTGCTCATCCTTGAGAGCTCCCATCACTATGCAAAAAGCAAACTACCTATGCATAAGCCCTTTCAAAATGGAATGCAGTGATTGGAATGGATTTTTTTATGAATTTGATATCCATACAAGAGTGACATTTGATTTATACAAGGATGCTTTGAATATTCTTATACCCTTGATGACCTGAAAAAGGTCTACAACTTCATTTGCTTTATGCAAGCAAGGGGCAGTCTTCATTTTGGCTTGGTTTAGTAACTTGAAAACTTGTCAAACCACCATGAAATCCTCTTTAATGGATGGTGTAAAGTCATTATATCTCTACCTAATATTGAAAAACCTTATCAATTTTTTATGAAGTTCTCATTCAGAACAAAACACTTGAAAACAAGCCTAAAAGTGCAATTTTAGTGTTATTTATTTATAAATTTCCTCCACACGTGCCAATATTTGTGATTCAATAGATGCACATGAGGAATAAATATGGAATTTAGATGTTTCTAATGCAATTCATGTGAATTTAAGACACAAAAAATATATTTGTAGTCATCAAGCTCTTTTGAAGGTTTATTAGAATCTTTGGGGTGTTTAACTTATTAAGGATTGTTCATAAAGCCTTGTCCCTTGATGGATTGATAAATACCATGAATTGGAGGAGATAGACCATATCAACCTACTTTAATTTTTTTTCCCCATGAAACTGCTCAGCTAAATTCACAAGTGAAGAATGCACCTTCTCGAGCATGTAAGCATGTAGGTGCATATTTGAGACAAGTGTTTTAGGTTAAAAGGTCATCAAATGCTTTTTTTTAAATTAGAAATGTCTATTTTTGATCTGATCCATTCCATATAATGTCTTTAGGTAGTTATCCAAATAATTTGACTCCATTAATGGTCTTGAAATTTGATTTAGCCCTTGCCTAGGATTTGTAGGTAGCTTGGTAGTTTTGGCCTTAATGGCCTTGTTCTAGTGGTATCTATTCATCTCAAGGAGTATAATCACTCATGAAATATTCTCCCATGACTTCCACACTCAATATGAACTTATAATCTTCATGTTCAACAAAAATTTCACTTTCTCTTCATGATTGTACCTTTAGCCTTGACACAATCAAGATTAGTATGCATAATCATGTTGATTATTTGAAATTTAGACATGGTGTTTGGATAGATATAAGATTTAGTAAGGATTATTAAGGTTAAACACAACATTTAAAATTATTTTTAAATCACTTTCATAGCTAAAAATACCTCACAGCCTTAAAAACTTGCATGTCATGCCAAAAGACAGTAAAATATGAGATTTCTTGCCAATGTAGGTTAGATCCATGGTTGTTTGCATTGAGTTTGGTGTTTTAGGAGATATTAGATTAATATGGAATGATTTTAAACCATCATCATGTATCCAAAAATCTCAAAATTTCTATCAAAAGAAGAAAAATGAGTTATTGGGGTTTTATAGGGTTCTAGGAGCACCAAATTTGTTAGTGATTATTCATAAATATTAATCCCCTAACCTTAGAATTATTGATATAAATTTTTAGGGAATAGGGGTGAAATTAAACCCATAATATTAGTAGTACTCACACTTGTACATGTGACTCAATGGAGATCTTGAGTGGTTTCTTGCTTTGTTTGGAAAAATGCCCTATTATAGCAACATACAAGATGTCAAATGGAATTATTATTTAATTTTAAAATGATATTCCATTGTATAAATAACCTATTTTGCCTACCTTTCCTAACCTTCATCTCACTATGTTATGTTTGGAAGTTATATCAATGAACAAAGAAGTTTTCAAATGTGATTATACATTAGAAATGGGTGGAATTGACATCTTGACTAGGTATACAGGTAAAATGAGGCACATCACGATCTTCATAAAATACCAAATAGTCTAAAAGGACATCCATTGAACTCTACACATGGTGTTGAATCCTCACATTTGATATCCCTCAAGGGATTCAATTTCAATAATTATACCAGGCCTTTAAAAAAATGCTTAAAAATGCATTTCATGAACTAATGATGTGGAAAATGATAGACTCATGAATTTTCTCACTCCAAACCATCTTGAAACATTGGTTCATAATACCTACAACCTATTTCAACAACATACTGCCATAAAAATAAATTCTTTCATGGCTATACTTGGTCCATGAACACTAAAAATAGAATGACAAAACCTAGAAATCATTATAAGCATCTCAATATACCTAGTTTGGAGATAAAGTAATATATGGTGGATAAATTGTTCAAAAATAGCATCGAGGGACCTTAAAGGTCTTTGTATAGGTGATCCCTAAAAACATCCCAAGCAAGTCCCTGAGATGCTGCTACTTGGTAGTATCACAACTTTTTTATAGCCCTTTTTATGTCTTACCATGTGGCTTGGCATATCTACCACTTCTTATTGGCTTTGAATGGATGAGATGTTTCCATATGATATAATCATGGTCCTTCTCATCTCATAATCTTTGTGGATAATTTATTTCTCCCCTATAAGGCTAAGTTACCATTGATTGAAACACATGTGGCACCTCTACATGTGATTTATCTTTGGTACTTAGACCTCCAAAGTCATCTGGTATCTCTATAAAGGTGAAGCCATCTAGGACACCTAGTGCCCACCATAGATTACAATACATGTGAGGGTAGGAAACTCAATAGATGTTGCACGAGAAAATTAATAGATGTTTATGGGGTGGCATTTAGCAATTAACATATTTCTACAGAGCCATTATGATTCTCAGTACAAAAATGTATGGTTCATATAGTCCCCATATTTTTTTATTAATTTCATTTTATATATGTGTGTATATATTTAATTTTCATGATTTTTTAGGGTAAGTGTTTTCTTTTCATTTATTGAGTAAATTCCCCTTCTAAGTGTTTGATGTGGGCACCCCTTAATGCTTGAGAATTAAACATACCAACCATCCCTACGACCTGGGATTGATCACCAATCAACCAACTTTTCTCTCAACTGGTGAGTCCTCTACCATAAACTTCACATTACATCATGAATTATTCCCCCTTATGCACCCATGTGGCAAGCACTTTGTAAAATCTTCGTTACACAACAGAAAAAACTCCATAACCTTAATGTACTACCCCCACATTAGAAACATTGTGCAATGTGTATGATATGGGCCCTTTGGTGTATGATATCACATTAAATATGTTGTCATTTCCCCTCACTATCACCACCCAACTCACTTTCAAATATTTCATCACTTGTAGGTCCTATATGTCATTGTAGTTTATCTAGGGGTCAATTTATTGGTAGCATAGATGAACATCAGCTATAATATAAACTTTAGAACCTCATTGTCTCAACATCATTGAAGCATAATATTATGTCCTACTTTTTTGGTACAAAGGAGACAATAAAAAATAAAAAATTGAACATTTCTCAATTTGTATAGACAATAGTGACATAACCATATGAAATGTGAAAATAGTGTAAACTAATGAAATGCTACATTTTAAGTATAGATTACATATATTATTTTTTTGAAAAAAAAATATAGGTTTTTTAATACCTAAATACACAGTGTGTATGTTTCATGTAAAAAATATTTTATTGATTACTTGATTTTTCCTCTTCATAATTTTCTCAAAACATAATATTTTCTCAAGATTTATTGTAAAGAGGTCTTAGAAACATGATGTAGTGCAAGATTATTTGTTTATAATTCTTTGATAAAAAAATTATTTTTTATTTTTTTAATGATCAAGGTAGGGAATATCAATGCTTATGAATTATCCTCATAATATTTTTTTATATATATGTTGAAATAGACTAATTGTTTCACCATTGGAACAAGGACATTAAATTTGAGTGCAGTGATATTTTTCAAAAAAATTTGCCATAGTCTACTATTTTTCCTAGTGCCTCAAACATATGGTACTTCATTTTATAAATAAGTATATTTTACTAAATAAATGAAAATAAATATTAATAAAATTGAGAAAAAACCATATCATTAGAAATCTCATAAAAATACCTATTTATATGTAGAGCCACATGGTTTTATTTTATTTTTGCATCCTAATTTGTGGCATCCAAAGTGGCAATTTTAGGACAATAGTAGTTTTACACTTGAATGGGTGAGGATTTGATGCCACATGGGGTTATAACGAAGGAGGTTAGAATAAAGAGGGTTCGATTTGATGTGACATTGGGTTAAAACAAAGGGGGTTCGAAGGAACCACCTTTGTTCTAACCCCTTAAAAATAAATCATTTCATTTGCCACTTTATTTAAATTAATTAAATGCATAAATTAAGTGTTTGAAACCCTTTGTTCTAACCCCCTTTATTCTAATCCCATTCAAAAAGTACACGTGGGGTTAGAATGAAGGGGGTTTATTCAAAAATCCATTTTTTTTGGATTTGGATGGGCTTGGCCTCCAAATAGGACTCACTTATGTGCTTTAACATCTCCATATCATTAGTTTTGTAATGCTAACTTGATTTTTACATCAAACATAGAAACTTCTCATAATCAAATCAGTGTCATGTTGTCCTATAAATGTGGTTTTCTTTTCTTCTAATGGTTCAAGCATGGTGTTTTTGTATGTTCTTAAACCTGATGTAATTTTTTTAGGTGTCAATATATTGAAAGAATGGATGAATATAAGCTATAAGATATATTATAGAAACTTAATGTCTTATTATCACATTAATGACATTATAACACTGATTTGAGTGCATAACAGACATGGAGCCCCATCGCAATCAAATTAGCTCTCATGACATACTCGTCAACCCTTGATACAAGTACATGTATAGGTATAAGTATAGGTACAAGTGCAGTTGTTTATCTCCAAGTGGGAGATTGTTAGGTTATGGAGCTAAAAGCTTCACTGATGCAAATGGAGGAGGTTGTTGAGCTTCAGAGCAACCGACATCGGTCAGGCCAATCGACATCGGTCATATTCAGTGTGCAGAGAAACTGACATTGGTTAGGGGTCGGTCAACATCAGTTAGACATGAACTGATGTCGGTAACCTATGTGTGCGTTCATTTGCATGCACTTTTAGAACTGGTATAATTTTAGATGGACAGTCATTTTGCATGTAAAAGACTAATTTTAGTCTTGAGTCTGTGTTTTTAATTATTGTAATTAAAAAGTCTAATTATTGTTTGTATAGGATCTTTTTAAGAGACCCATGGGGTTGTATTGTAATTTGTAGAATCATAAGGACTTGTAAAGGCAAGGACAAGGGTTCTTTCAAGGTATGTAAGATCTAGGTTTGTAGGTGTGCAAGACCAGGTTGATCTACAGGTTGTGCAAGATCAGGTAGAAGATCTACATGGTAAGTAAGATTAGTTGATTTGTAGGTGTGTGTGTGTGCAAGGTCAAAGGAGATCTGTGGGGTAGCAAGGTCAAAGGAGATCTGCAACACAACAAGGAGCAAGATCAGGGAGATCTACTTGGAGTACTTTGAGTACTTGGTACTGAAAGTAGGCAACAATAGTTGAGTTGATTGTCACTTACTGGTTGGTGTACTGGCAGTATTGTTACTGACTGGTGGAAATAACTCTGTGTTTGAGTTGATTTTTTTGTGATTGAGAGAGAGAACTCTTGAGAGAGAATTACTGGTACGCCCAAGAGGTGTGGGAAGAGTGTGATTTCTTCATTGTATTTTCTTATGGAAGAGTGTTAATGCAAGATTGTATTGTCTTTCATATTTTGTGTTATTTCTGATTTCTAGTTATATTTTACTTCTGGTTAAATTTCATGTTTAGTTGCTTATACAAAGGTAATCAAGTGTACTCTTAAGGAGTAGGGATCCTGACAATTGGTGTCAGAGCTTGGTTAGTTACACTAACAGGTGGTCAGAGCATGTTAAGTGTTTGTTGATTATAGGTCACTCTCAGGGGTTTCTGATTGAGTGGGAGTAAAGCAATGGCAAAAAAAAGTACACTAAGAACGGAGAAATTCAATAGCAAGAATTATCAACTATGGTATTATGAAAAGAAAGAGCAGGTAAAGAAATATTGTTGGTTGGTAGAAGATCAACATGAAGGAAATGAAGCAGATGTTGTAGGTATTGTTGCACAGGATGCTCTTGTATGTTCCTTGGATAAAGTAGAATCTTGGGTTTTAGATTCTATTGCCTCTTTCCATGCAACCCCAAATAGAGTATTTTTCCATGATTATGTCCATGGAGACTTTGGAAAGATTTATTTAGGGGTTGGTGAGCCTTGTCAAATTTTTGGCAAAGGGGAAGCGCGGCTGAAATTACAGACGGGTAACACATGGGTGTTGAAGGATGTCATGCATGTCCCAGTCTTGAAGAGGAGTCTAATTTCTGTAAGAAAGTTGGGTGATGAGGGTTGCACAGTTACTCTCATAGCAGAATCTTGGAAAGTTTCCAAGGGTCACTTGAATTAACACGTGGTAAGAAAGTAGGTACTCTTTATCTATCTACTTGTATTACTGATTCTCTTTCTATTTTATCTAATTTAGATATAGATGCAAAGATGTGGCTCTGTAGGCTTGGTCACATGAATAAGAAGGGGATGCATGTTCTTAAGAGGAAGTCTGATGTCTTTGACAAACTTAAGAACTAGAAAGCCTTGGTTTTCATGGAGGAGATGATGGACAGAGATCAGCTCAAGGGGTTGAATAATTATGAGTAGGGTAGTTTGGATAAGGTTATGATCTAAAGTGAGCTTGCAGGTAAAAGTCATCACTCACAAGAAAACACAGTTACCGATGTCGGTCAGGTGAGAACTGATGTCGAACAGACAGGTATCGACGTCGGTCATGAGCAGACCAGAGTCAGTGGTGTCAGGCAGGTGGAGACTGAAGTCAGTCAAAGAACTAACATCAGTGACCAGGTGGACACTGATGTTGGTTAGGGAACCAGCATCGGTGATCAGGTGGAATCGATATCAATCGGGTGGAGACCAGGGTCGACCAGAGAATGGATTTTGGGCAGAGAACAAGCTATCATGGAGTCTCAAATGCCCATATGGAGGACTGAAAAGGTAAGTAAGCATCAAATTCATTATTCCCCTTCTTTATACTACTTGAACTTGTTGCTCACTGATGGTCAAGAACCAAGAAGTTTTGAAGAGGCAATGCAAGTAGAATCTAGGAAACAGTGGGAGCATGGCATGAATGAGGAGATTGATTCCTTGGGAAAGAACCAAATGGGAGATTTGGTAGAGTTGCTAGCCGAGATGAAAGCACTGAAAGATGAATAGATTCCTAGGTTAAAGAAAGGAGAGAATGGACATGCAAGATAGAAGGCCAGGGTATATGGTCTTGAGCAAGCTCCAGGATAGTGGTACAAGTTTGACAAGGGTATGACAAAGCATGGCTTTAGTCAATGTCAATGTAACCATTGTGTTTATTTTACCAGGTTGGATAATGGTTGTGACATTATCTTGTTACTGTATGTGGATGATATGCTTGTTATAGGTTCATACATGCAGGGATTTGCTGAGCTAAAGGTAAAAGTAGCTCAGTGGTATGCCAGGAAGGATTTAGGAGGAGAGAAAATCCTTGGCATGAGTATTTCTAGAGATAGGAAAGATCATAAGTTGATGTTGTCTTAGGATGATTATGTGAATAAGGTAGTAGAGAGGTTTAATATGCAGGATGCAGAACTGGTTAGCACACCTATGGATGGACAGTTCATAGAACATTGTCCCAAATCACATGGTGAGGTTGAGTACATGAGTACTAGACTTGATATTACCCAAGTAGTGGGAGTTGTCAGAAATTTTGTGGCCAATTTAAGAAAGAAGCACTGAAAAGTAGTTAAGTGGATTCTCAAGTATCTGACAGGGACCAGCAACAGGGATTCATGTTATGCAAGGTCAGGTACTTCTCTACATGGGTATGTAGATTTGGATATGGTTGGTTACTTGGATGATAGGAGAAGCACCACAAGATTTGTGGTGGTTGGTCTTCAAAACTAAACTTGAAGATGTGATACAAGCCAAGAAACAAAATTAGATGATGTACAGGTATAGGTATAGGTGCAACTATTTCTCTTCAAGTGGGAGATTATTAGGTTGTGGAGCTAAAAGCTTCACTGATGCAAATGGAGGAGGTTGCTGAGCTGCAAAGCAACTGATGTTGGTTAGTCCAACTGATGTCAGTCATATTCAGTGTGTAGAGAAACCAACATCAGTTAGGGGTCAGCCAACATCGGTTAGATAGGAATCGACATTGGCAACCTGTGTGTGCACGCATTTGCATGCACTTCCAAAATTGGTCTAATTTTAGACAGACAGTCAGTTTGCATGTAAAAGACTAATTTTAGTCTTGAGTCTACATTTATAATTATTGTAATTGGAAAGTCTAATTATTGTTTGTGTGGGATCTATTTAAGAGACCCATGGGGTTGTATTGTAATTTGTAGAATCATAAGGACTTGCAAAGGCAAGGACAAGGGTTCTTCAAAGGTATGTAAGATCTAGGTTTGCAGGTGTGCAAGACCAAGTTGATCTATAGGTTGTGCAAGATCAGGTAGAAGATCTACATGGTAAGTAAGATCAGTTGATCTATAGGTGTGTATGTGTTCAAGGTCAAAGGAGATCTACAGGGTAGCAAGGTCAAAGGAGATCTACAACACAACAAGGAGCAAGATCAAGGAGATCTACTTGGAGTACTTTGAGTACTTGGTACTGGAAGTAGGCAATAACAGTTGAGTTGATTGTCACTTACTGGTTGGTGTAAAGGCAGTATTGTTACTGACTGGTGGAAACAACAACTCTGTGTTTGAGTTGATTGGTTTGTAATTGAGAGAGAGAACTCTTGAGGGAGAATTACTAGTACACCCAAGAGGTGTGGGAAGAGTGTGATTTCTTCATTGTATTTCCTTCTGGAAGAGTGTTAATACAAGATTGTATTGTCTCTCATATTTTGTGTTGTTTCTGATTTCTAGTTACTTTTTACTTCTAGTTAAAATTTGTGTTTAGTTACTTATACAAAGGTAATCAAGTGTACTCTTAAGGAGTAGGGACCCTGACAATTGGTATCAGAGCTTAGTTATGTACACTAATAGGTGGTCAGAGCGTGTTAAGTGTTTGTTGATTATAGGTCACTCTTACTAGTTTCTGATTGAGTGGGAGTAAAGCAATGGCAGAAGAAAGTACACTAAGAATGGAGGAATTCAATGGAAAGAATTATCAATTATGGTATGATGAAAAAAAGAGAAGGTAAAGAAAGATTATTGGTTGGTAGAAGATCAACATGAAGGAAATAAAGAAGCAGATGTTGCAGGTATTGTTGCACATGATGCTCTTGTATGTTCCTTGGATAAAGTAGAATCTTGGGTTTTATATTCTATTGCCTCTTTCCATGCAACCCCAAATAGAGTATTTTTCCATGATTATGTCCATGGAGACTTTGAAAATATTTATTTAGGGGTTGGTGAGCCTTGTCAAATTTTTGGAAAAGGGAAAGTGCGACTGAAATTGTAGATAGGCAACACATGGGTGTTGAAGGATTCATGCATGTCCCAGTCCTGAAGAGGAGTCTGATTTTTGCAAGAAAGTTGGGTGATGAGGGTTGCACAATTACTCTCACAGTAGAATCTTGGAAAGTTTCCAAGGGTGCACTTGAATTAGCATGTGATAAAAAAGTAGGTACTCTTTATCTATCTACTTGTATTACTATTTCTCCTTCTGGTTTGTCTACTTCAGATGTAGATGTGAAGATGTGGCTTTGTAGGCTTGGTCACATGAATAAGAAGGGTATGCATGTTCTTAAGAGGAAGTCTGATATCTTTGACAAGATTAAGAACTGGAAAGCCTTGGTTTTCATGGAGGAAATTATGAACAGAGATTAGCTCAAGGGGTTGAATAATTCTGAGCAGGGTAGTTTGGACAAGGTTATGATCCAAAGTGAGCTCACGGGTAAAAGTCATCACTCACAGGAAAACACAATTATCGATGTCGATCAAGGGAGAACTAATGTCGAATAGGCAGGTACCGACGTCGGTCATGTGCATACCAGAGTCAGTGGTGTCAAGTAGGTGGAGACCAACATCGATCAGGGAACTGATGTCAGTGACCAGGTGGACACTGATGTCAGTCAGGGAACTGGCATCGGTGATCAGGTGGAATTGACATCGATCGGGTGCAGACTAGGGTCGACTAGAGAATGGATTTTATGTAGATAACAAGTTATCAAGGAGTCTCAAATGCTTATATGGAGGACGGCAAAGGGTAAGTAAGCCTCAAATTAATTATTCCCCTTCTTTATACTACTTGAACTTGTTGCTCACTAATGGTCAAGAACTAGGATGTTTTGAAGAGGCAATGCAGGTAGAATCCAAGAAACAGTGGGAGCATGGCATGAATGAGGAGATTGATTCCTTGAGAAAGAACCAAATGGGAGATTTGGTAGAGTTGCCAGCCGGGATGAAAGCACTGAAAGATGAATGGATTCCTAGGTTAAAGAAAGGAGAGAATGGACATGTGAGACAGAAGGCCAAAGTATATGGTTTTGAAAAAGCTCCAAGATGGTGGTACAGGTTTGACAGGGGTATGACAAAGCATGGCTTTAGTCAATGTCAATTTAACCATTGTGTTTATTTTACCAAGTTGGATAATGGTCCTGACATTATCCTGTTATTGTATGTGTATGATATGCTTGGTGTAGGTTCATACATGCAGGCATTTGCTAAGCTAAAGGTAAAAGTAGCTCAGTGGTGTGCCAAGAAGGATTTAGGAGGAGCAAAAATCCTTGGCACAAGTATTTCTAGAGACAGGGAAGATCACAGGTTGATGTTTTCTCAGGATGATTATGTGAATAAGGTAGTGGAGAGGTTCAATATGCAAAATGCAAAATCGGTTAGCACACCTATTGATGGACAGTTCATAAAATAGTGTCCCAAATCACATGATGAGGTTGAGTACATGAGTACTAGACTTGATATTACCCAAACATTGGGAGTTGTCAGCAAGTTTGTGGCCAATTCAAGAAAGGAGCACTAGAAAGTAGTTCAGTGGATTCTTAGGTATCTGTGAAGGACCAATAGCAAGGATTCATGCTATGCAAGGTCAGGTACTTCTCTACATGGGTATGTAGATTCAGATATGGTAGGTTACTTGGATGATAGGAGAAGCACCATAGGATTTGTGGTGGTTGGTCTTCAAGACTAAACTTGAAGATGTGATACAAGCCAGGAAACAAAATTAGATGATGTATAGGTACAGGTACAAGTCCAACTATTTATCTCCAAGTGGGAGATTGTTTGGTTGTGGAGATAAAAGCTTCACTGATGCAAATGAAAGAGGTTGCTGAGCTGTAGAGCAATCGACATCAGTCAGGCCAACTGACGTCGATCATATTTAGTGTGCAGAGAAACCAACATCGGTTAGGGGTCGACCAACATCGATCAGATAGGAACTGACATCGGAAACCTATGTGTGCGTGCATTTGCATGCGCTTCCAAAACTAGTCTAATTTTAGACAGATAATCAGTTTGCATGTAAAAGACTAATTTTAGTCTTGAGTCTGTATTTCTAATTATTGTAATTGGAAAGTCTAATTATTGTTTGTATGGGATCTATTTAGGATACCCATGGGGTTGTATTGTAATTTATAGAATCATAAGGACTTGCAAAGGCAAGGACAAGGGTTCTTCCAAGGTATGTAAGATCTAGGTTTGCAGGTGTGCAAGACCAGGTTGATCTGCAGGTTGTGCAAGATCAAGTAGAAGATCTACATGGTAAATAAGATTAGTTGATTTGCAGGTGTGTGTGTGTGTAAGGTCAAAGGAGATCTACAAAACAACAAGGAGCAAGATCAGGGAGATCTACTTGGAGTACTTTGAGTACTTGGTACTGGAAGTAGGCAACAACAGTTGAGTTGATTGTCTCTTACTAGTTGGTGTATTGGCAGTATTGTTACTGATAGGTGGAAACAACAACTCTGTATTTGAGTTTATTGGTTTGTAATTGAGAGAGAGAATTCTTGAGGAATAATTATTGGTATGCCCAAGAGGTGTGGGAAGAGTGTGATTTCTTCATTGTATTTCCTTTTGGAAGAGTGTTAATACAAGATTGTATTGTTTCTCATATTCTGTGCTATTTCTAATTTCTAGTTACATTTTACTTCTGGTTAAATTCCATGTTTAGTTTCTTATACAAAGGTAATCAAGTGTACTCTTAAGGAGTAGGGATCTTGACAAAGAGAGCAAGGAAGGAGTACCTTTGTGTGTTGATGCAACTATGTTGCCCCTTGATACTTTACCTTGGTAAATATATTACCTTATAAAGAATTAGAGCTAAGAGAGGTTCATAAATAAACTTTAGAGATTTGAAGATGGAAACTGGAGGATAATTATGACCCCAATCTAGTTTAAGGATGAGTTATGACACGACCATTAGATCATTAAATCTCAAGCACACAACTTGAGTGAATATATAATAATCCAAGTAAAGTGGTATAACAAACTCAACTTGCAAAAAAGGAATAGTACTTAGGCCATTTAAAGTGTTTAATCTTGACCATACTACTCAATGGAGCTAACTATTATAGATAAGAAAGGATAAAAAGGATGCTTCTTAGCAAAAATGGTGTTTCTTGGTAGAATGTTTTGAATATGTATTTGTAATTTTTTGTGAAATTTCATGGCATATGCACCTCTAATGTGTCTAAAGCTAAATTATTTGTCAAAATGTAACTTTTTCTCTACAATTGTCTACAAAATTTGTCATAATTTTGAAAAGCTTTATTCCAAATCTATAAAAATGATGCCAAATGTATAAGATTCTAAGCCAAATGTATATCTAAATCATGTAAATTGTATCAAGTTATACCATTTATGTGTGGAGTTATGTCTCTATGACATGCCCTCACTAATATGCCCCACCTTTTAAGGTGAGGGAAATGGGATCTGGTAGTCACCTTACCTTAAAGGAATAAGATAACTATATTATTTGTGTTTGAATCATGTAATATATATGAGTAGCATGTATAAGTAGATATATCAATGAAGCTCATGGTATGTGATCATAAGAAGCCCTAGGATGCATGATATGAATCGTGACAACATCTAAAAAATAATAGTACAAAATCAACAAACAATCAAGTACACACACAAGAGCACTCAATGTCACACAAAATGGGTCTAAAGAGACCGCAAATAAGGGGCATGTTCAAATGCTACACACTCCAAGGGATAAAATATTCAAATGTACACACACAAAGATATGACACTCAATGACACAAAGGCATAGAATAAAAGAACACATTCAAATGTTTTAGAATAAAGACATTAGTGAACAAAAATTACACTCAAATAAATGACAATGTGAATAAATGAAGTATAGGTAACCAACATAAGCATATCACACTAGTCGTTGCAAATATATGTTATCAAAAAATGTCATATAACAAAGCATGTCACTTACAGTGTAAATTGTAAACATGAATATAGACATGTGTAAATGTTAGTAAATAAGCTCAACATGAAAATGTAAAAGTGATCATAAAAAAAATAACTTGTATCGATCATGATCAAGGAAGTAGATGTCCCCAACATAGTGTGTCACATGGGAATAAGAAAGGCCTAACATCTAGATGTGCAAGTATCATAGATCTAGTGTATGATTGTATCACACTCAAGTACCTGTGAAACATATGTGTGTATAGAAAACAAATTATATTTTATTCACTAATATAAATTAAAGAACATAGATGCCAAAGAGCTAGTATCTTTAATATAATTCATATTTTTGATTTATTTGTAGTTTCTTGGAATATATATATATATATATATATATATATATTGAAGAAAATTATAGCCTATGATCCCATCCAAGGGATGCTCATAGCAAGCTCCAAACTAAAAATATGGTACATTAAATTGGTGATAATATTTCCAGAATATGACAACAGGACCCTGAGCATCAGTCTACCTATTTCTATACCTGTACATCTCAGATTTGATTGTACATTTTGCAAACAAGATAAGTCTTATCTTTTATATGTTGAATTTATCAAAATATCAATTGGCATTGTAAATTTTATGTGTTAATTTTTCAAATTTAGTATATTTTGTTATCTAAATTAATTTAATTAGCCTACTTTATAATATTTTTATTCATCTAATTGATTAATATTTCATAAACCTTTAAACTTTATCTATCCAAAACATTAAAAAGGATTAAATATGGTTTTAGATACTAAAACTAGATATTTTATCATTTCAATCTTGTACATTTGACAAATATCAAACAGGTCTCACCTTTTAGTTTTAGACCTTCATGTTATTGAACACTGACATTCACCACATCACTGTGCCTAAATTCTTATCTCTTAGTTAGGTCCATATCATTATGATGACCCATGTCCCCTTTACTACACGTATAGATAAAAACCTTATAAACATATTTTATTGTCAGTTTTAGATCAATACCTATTTTCTATCCCTTTGGACACTATCAACCATAAAGGGATACTATTGTTGAAGGTGGTGTCCAGCTCATTATTTAGTATCTAGTAACCAAAAGTCATCCAAATTAAAAAATTATTGAAACCTATTGGTCGGCCTAAATGTCTTATTGAACTCTATCATGATATATTCAAAAAATGTGTGGTATAAATACAAGTCTAAGCCTTCTCTTTCATTATCTAGTAAATACCAAGTAAACACCTACAAAAGTTAAATAAATCAACTACACAAGCACTCCTCCTTATTCATCCCTATTTTCATATCAAACATAAATCAGTCATATTACAGGTCTGAAGCATTCAAAGAGTATCCCATAAGTGATATTTGTCAAATTACAAGGTAGATCACTACATTCATCTTCATATAGTATATTTTACCATTACAAACATACTTTCCCACACACAGGGGAGAAATACATAAGTTTGAGGCCCTCTTTAAAGTATTGGATATGTAGGTAGTTCCCATTGATAGAGGGGTCTTTGAGGTAGTTATCCGTGTGTAACTTCTACATAGTTGAACACACTCCTCATTTTTCATCTAAATAGAGCTCTCACCTCTCATGAAATCATGTGCACTCCTTTGTGAGAAGATCACTCATGCCTCTGTACACAAGTCCCATGATTGATCATAGACTTTGGTGTAATGATTACCTCGAATCATATCCTACACATCTTATTGCATACTCCTCATCTCATAATCTTACATGCCTCACTGACATCTATTCATAGACTAGCCTATTCTATTAGGCCCCACTTGAGCACAATCATGTGATGGGATACCTCGATTGTGTGCCTCAACTAGTAGCCCCAAATCAACTTAGACTCAAAGGATTAATTAATATTAACTGTCAATTAGTATTTTTAGGATCATTATCATTAGTGAATAACTAGGAAATAACACAACTGAATCAATGACCACTACCTAGTTAGGAACTCCATCATTGACATGCAAGGAGGGTGAGATGTGTCAGATTCACATTCATTGTCTTCTAAAATAGTTGTTTTTAACTACCCTTTGTAATTGTGCATGTTAAATATGTAACATATGCATATGGCCTTAGATAGTCAAGTCAGTGTAATACATAAACACAGATAGCATGCTCCATGTATCTATTTTATAATACATGCATTGTAACACATTACACATATTTTCCATATTCATTATTATTGAATAAAAGTTTCATGACCTAAAATTAACACTTCCACTCCATTGAATGTGTGTGTGTGTGTGTTTGAATGTTGTGTTTGAATACACATCCACACAACCAAAACTTAGTTTTTATTTACGCACTTGGTCCTAGGCCCCAAGGCATGGATCATTGGTATTATATCAGAGCTTTGTTATTTTCTATGCTTGTGACCATGTGATCACAATGAGTGAAAAGGTTTAATAGTCAATTCTATTTCATAAATTCTAGATGAATGTCATATCAAAATCAAGATGTCTAACACCTAAAAGTAACCTCAGGTAGTGCCAAAGGTTTGAAAGCTCATCACCAACACACTGGAGGCATAATGCACTAATTATTTTGGTCAATTTCATAAATTAATGATGAAAATCAACCCAACACCTTCCCATCCATATCCACAATATACTCAACTATAGTTTTAAAAACAAACACTCTTTAAAGTACAAGTCAATCTCAACATCCCTCTGTTCAAAGTTAAGATCAATGTCCAAGAAGTGGATGCTTGGATTAGATAATTTGAGGTGTACTTCTTAGTCAACTATTTCACTGATGCTAAGAAGATCACCTTCATAGTATTCAAGATGTCCATTATAGTCATTCACTGGTGGGAGGCCTTTAGTATGCAACATGCATAAGAGTGTATTTCAATCGAATAATGGAAGACATTTGTCGATGCAAAAAAGGACAAGTATTAATCTCTTTGATACTTTAATGATGAATATATCAAGTTAAAATAACTATGTTAGTCTAAGGATTAGTTAGTGGAGTACTACACCAACACTTTTTATGACTACTTTGTGTACCTATGAGAGAACCTGAGTGAACAACATAAGGTGTTGAAGTACATCAATGAACTCTCACATTATATCTATGTAAATATGGAGTTATTGAAATTGACACTTTGGGGTAAACATATCACAAAATCACCCAGATCAAAGCTAAGGCAAAGATGATGTAACGTCCCACTTGTTCATTCGACGTACTGTGCAATGGGTAACACTTGCATAAATCCACATCATATACTTCTACACAAAAGAAGACTACTTCTCACAAATTGAGAAGCCTTATAAAACCACTCAATAATCAAAGGTTCCTACACCTTATTCTTTAGACAAAGGCAAGAATAATTTTTTTGATAAGTGGTGCCATATTCATCTTTCATCCATTCACGATGATTATGAATGCCAAGCATAACACTCCTTGCTTTCACATTCTACATTAGGACCCACATTAATGTATAAAATTGATCTAGATGCCTCTTATCTACACACTAACACTACTATGATCAACATTTCTAAGAAGCATGAATGTATCTTCCACACCAAGTTCTAGGTGAAGGGTTAACCTCTTCATGTCATCATAGATAATGGTAGATAAAAGAACATCATTGTGTAATTCATAACTCAATGCCTTGGTCTTTTCACCACTATACACCCAAGCCATACACTTTGGGGTGGTTGCAATAGGAGAAAGATATACATGTCTGAAGATAATGCACTTTTTAATACAAATTCAAGCTTATGGTGGATAATGTCAATTGTGACATCACACCTCTAGAGGTCAACAACATCTTACTATAGAGACTATACTTATATGACCAAAAAGTTACATATCAAGCCAAGACCCAATGTTGGACTATTTGTGTACAAAATCAATTCTAAAACCTCTTCAAGTTTGTGCCCATGACCAAAGTCACCTTGGTATCTACCAAGCAATGTCACAAACATGTCTCGCATGTAAAAAATTTCATGTTATTTAAGGTTTGCCTTGACAAATCTATACGAATGATAAATTACATTCTAATAGCACACATCACTCACATAACATCACAACAACATCAAATCGACAAGTTACTAGAGTAACATAAAAAAGTGTTCACATAGCCTGAAGGCCTTCCAATGCACTACATAGTAAAACACCACATAGATTTGATTCCTAGATCCCCTCCAATGAATAAATCCTAAATTAGATATCAATTATGGAGATTGATGAAATCCATCACCAAATATAAGAGCTGCTTGATTAGGGCAATATTAATCCTAGATCTTCTCTTTGTAGGAGTATGATAGTCCTTGCACCCAATAAGTATGGGCCCTTCTAACTTTGCATAGACTATCATGCACTGAAAAAATATCAATAAAGAATTGATACACACTGCCACACATTGACCATCTTTTGGACCAGCTTTGATGTGTATAATAATTCACCAAGATTAAATTGAAGTTAGATTACCATCAGGTTCTAATCCATCCTAAAAATGTCTAGAAGACATTACTCAAAAACATGATAAGGATTGTACAAATAGTTGGTCATGCCTTTTGACCTAACCAATGTGCTTACCACTTTTATGTGCTTGATGGATGATCTGCTCAGGCCTTTTCTCAACTCCTTCATCATCATCTATGTGGATGCCATTATCATATTCAACAAGACTTGGGAAGATTATCTGGAGCACATCTCATGCATCTTAAACACCTTACATCAACATAAGTAGAAGGCCAATTTAGTAAAGTATACATTCAAAGTTATACAAATCTAGTATCTGGGCTACATCATTGATCACCTAGGAATCCATATAGATGAAGAAAAGATCAAAGAGATCCAAAATTGGCTTACTCCATGTAATCTCATAGACTTGAGGAGTTTTATTAGACTTGATAACTTCTACTATAGGTTCATCCTTCATTTCTCACATATTTCTTGGGATCTTAGTTAGATAACATATGTAAAAACTCAATAATTTGTTTACAAATGTAAGATCAATGTTGTAAGAGTTATTTAATTCTAAGATTAAGATCAATCAATTTTAGATAATTGAATTCTATAAAAAATAACATCCATAAATGATCAAATGACTCTCAAATTTTTTATATTATAATGTTGATAAATTTGAGACTAAGAGAATAGATTATCAAATTATATGGCCCAACACAATTAAAATTTGATAAATAAATAAGATCCAAGCATTATGCAATGAGATTATCAAGGATATCATGATTTAGAATAACACTATTGAAAGAGAAAATTTTTAGACATCAAATCATTTCTAAATAAGTAGGTATGTATGTAAAATAAAAATATGCAATGTTTAAAACTTTAAAAGAATTATTAAAAAATAGATCACATGACACTTCTACTTTAAGATCTCTTGATGTAGTAAGAGTTATTTATTTTTTAAAAAATTATATGATGAGTTCATTGTAAAATATTGTCAAAAAATTCATCATTGAGTTCATATTTGAAAATAGAGCTATAAATGATATACTCAAGGCAATTAAATTAGTTTAAATAAGAGAAAATAAGCATTTGAATTATTAACACTAATTTTTTAGCTATTAACAAATTCATTAAATTTTTATCAATATTCGTAGAAACTTTTTTTTTCCATTGTCAATTGAATTTTGTGAATGATCTGAGATTATGGTGATTTGGGAAGTGAAGTAAAAAATAAAGGTTGAATGAATTAAAATCATTTTTTATCTTTTATAGAGCAAATAAATGACAATCACTTAAAATTTGTTTCCACTTTTCCTCTCTAAGAAATGAAAAATAGTTTGAAATCACTCACCAACCTTTACTTTTCCACTCCATTTTTTAAATCATTGTGATCTTAATTTATTCATAAAACTTAGTTAGTAATGGGGATAACTAATTTTTTAATAAATATTAATATAAAGTTAATAAATTTGTTAATAGTTAACGAATTAGTATCCATAATTCATAACTCATCCTCTTTCATTTATACCAATTTAATAACTTTGAGTATAGTTTTTGTCCTTCTTTATTTAAAAATGAGCTCAATGATGAATTATGTGACAATACTTCGTAGTAAAATTGCCATGTATTTTTAAAAAAAAATTAAAAAACTCTTTATACACCATGGGATTACAAAGTAAAAGTGCCACGTAATATTTTTTTTCAATAATTCTCTTAGAGTTTTAAGCCTTATCTATTTCTAATTTATATTCATACTCACTTATTTTTATGTATTTTCATGTTTAATAATTTGATCATTTATTGGTGTTATCGAGAATGATAGCATCATGAAGAAGTTGATTGCATAATGTCTATATCTTGTTAATTTATCAATTTTTGATTGTGTTGGATCACATGATTTGAGAATTTGTTCTATTATCAAATATTTCATCATTGAAATAAGATAATTTTAAAAAAAAAAAAAAATTGTTTACAAATAAAAAGTTAATGCTGTTAAAGTTTTTTAACTTTAGTGGTCTAAAAAATATTAAAGTTTCAAACAAAAGAGTATTTCTTATAAGATAACCAAATAATATAGAAGATATGCCTTCATCATTTCATGATTATTCTTGGTATTATAGAAGAATATGTAAAAATCAATAATTTATTTATAAATGTAAGATCAATGTTGTAAGAGTTGTTTAATTTTGAAATTGAGATTTACTAATTCTAGAGAATTGAACTTCATCGAAATGAGCATCTGTAAAGGATCAAATGACTCTCATATATCTTCTCTTATAATGTTAATAAATTCAATAATAAAAAAATAAATTATCAAATTATGTGGCCCAACATAATTGAAAATTGATAAATAAATAAGACTTGACCATTCTGCAATAAAATTATCGAGAATATCATGACTTAAAGTAATATAACTAAAAAAACAAAATTTTAAACATGAAATCCTTTTGAAATAAGTAGGTATGCATATAAAATAGAAATATATAAGGTCCAAAACTTTGAAAAAATTATTAAAAAATAGATCATATGATATTTTTAATTCGAGATTCCATGGTGTAGTATGATTTATTTCTTCAATTTTTTTAAAGTTGCATGGTGAGTTCATTGTAAAATATTGTTACACAATTCATCATTGAACTCATATTCAAACAAATAGTTATAAAAAATATACTAATAACTATCAAGTTAAATTGAATAAGAGAAAGTGAGCTTATGAATTATGAACATTAATTTTTTAGTTATTAACAAATTTATTTAAATTCCTCTTAACATTTATATAAAATTTAATTCTCTCCATTACCAATTGAGTTTTATAAATGATCTAAGGTTGTAGTGATATGAAAAATGCATTCGAAAAGTGAAGGTGAATGAGGGATTTCAAATCAATCTCCATCCTTTAGAAAGAATAGAAGTGATAACCCTTTAAAAAAGTTTTTTTACTTCTCCTCTCTAAGACATGGGGAATAGTTTAGAATCACTCACTTAAACTTCACTTTTCTAGTGCATTTATCAAATCATTGTGATCTTACATCATTCACAAAACTTAGTTGGCAATGAAGATATGTAAGACTTCTATGAATATTGAAATTAATTTAATAAATTTGTTAATAGCTAATGAATTAATGTCCATTATTTATAATTCACTCTCTCATTTATGCTAACTTGATATCTTTCAGTACATTTTTTACCACTTTCTATTTGAAAATGAACTTAATGATTAATTATGTCATAATATTTTGTAATAGACTCATAATTATTCAATAGTTAACTAGTAAATTTTGGTTGAGATATAATTAATGATTTAGTTACAAGGCATTGGCTTCGAAATTGTTTAGAGATTACATCATTTATGACATTAATAATTTATATTAAGTGGTATTTATATGATGAATAAATATGAACATAACTTAGTTGTGTTGCTCTCTCAGATGACTACTCTCCTCATACCTACCATGACTCTTATTTATAGTTGTCCTACTATATATAGTAGGTCACTAAAGGAGTGCCTCAGATCAATTTATGAGAAGAATAAGGTAGAGTCTCATGATTTCGTAAATGTAAGATCAAAGAACATAGTGGAATAAAGGAATGATTTGACTATTCCTCTCTCAGTATTTAATTTTTTTGACAATCATTTCTTAAGATGCTATGAAAACATGACAATTAAGATCTCAAGACATTGTAATAGTTTTGATGCATTGAATTATTGACTCGCATCATGATATCTCTTTATTCTCAGTTATAATTTCAATTCTTGTATCATAGATGTTGATTTGTGTTTTATAAAATTTCGTAGAATCTCTAAAAAATAAATACATATTTAGAATATTGTGAAAATAATTCAATAATTGAATTTTATTTTAAAAAAACTACAATTGAATTGATCCAATTCTTTTTATGATAAAAAATTAAGTAAATTATTTTTATAAAATCGTCCAATTGTAAATGTAAAAATAGTGAGCTAAACATTCTCCATACATAGAGTAGTCTTACTATATTCTAAATATTTTAATGAAATTGTATACTATGCATTCCATTTTATGAGTAATAAGTAACATATAAAATATGTACTATAGTATATAAATTAGATATTTTAGTCATAAACAACATAATGTATCAAATGCAAGTATAATCAACATAAAAAATCAACATGACATTTGTTTTGTTATAATTGTAAATGATAAATCTAAAAAAAAAAAAAAAAAAAACAAATACACTCATATATTAAACTATCAAGAAAGAGTTTATAGCACTAATTTTTTTTTTAAGTGTTTGAGAACACCTATATAATATTTAAATTTTTTGAAAGTATTCATTTCAAGACTTTTTTTTATTTTACATAATAAGGTTCTTGAACTAATAAATACTTAGTATAGAATAATGATATCTTCCTCATTGGATGACTACTCTTACTTTAATATAAGAACATTTATAAGTAACTTAATAAAAAATATTTTTCACAAGACAATCTAACAAATCTGAATCATTTTCATCAAAATAGAGCATCCATACTTTTATATTCTTAAATTTATCTATAATAACACTTAAACATCACACATTAAAATTGACTATATTTTAAAAATTTAACAATTCAAAATATTCGTTATTGATATAAAGATAAAATTAAAATTATAAAATATATGTAAAAATAATATTTACTTGAATAAAAATGATATTCACATTGAGTTTTTTTATATTAATAAAACTATTGAGAATCCTCATAAAAAATATATTTATACTCAAAGATTTACACATGGACATATATATCTAGTCACACATTAGTATCTTTCGTTTTGATATTAAAATTGACCAATTTTAGATAATTGAATTTTATTGAAATAAGCATTCACAAATGATCAAATGACTCTCATATCTCTCTTATTATAATTTTGATAAATTCAAGAATAGAAAAATAAATTATCAAATTATGTGTCTGAACATAATCAAAGATCAATAGATAAAAAAAATATGAGTATTTTGCAATGAGATTATCGAAGATGTTATGATTTAGAATAAAATTATTGAAAGAGAAAACCCTCAGACATAAAATCCTTTCAAAATAAATGGGTGTGTAAAACAAAAATATGTAAGGTCTGAAAATCTGAGAGAATTATTAAAAAATAAATCACATGACAATTCTACATCGAGATCTCATGATGTAGTAAAAGTTATTTATTTATTTATTTTTAAAGTTATATCACGAGTCCATTATGAAATATTATCACATAATTCATCATTGAGCTCATTTTTGAACAAAAATCTATAAAAGATATACTCAAAGCTATCAAATTATCTCGAATGAGAGAATATGAACTTATAAATTATAGATACTAATTTTTTAGCTACTAATTAATTTATTAAATTTCTCTCAATATTTTAAAAAATATTACTTTTTTATATTATCATTTAAGTTTTATAAATGATATGAGATTATAGTGATTAAAAAAACTAGTCAAAAAATGAAGGTTGGATGAGTGAGTTCAAATTAATCTCCATCTTTTGTAGAGAATAGAAGTGACAACTCTTTAAAATAAGTTGTTTCTACTTCTTCTTTCTAAGAGATATAGAATAATTTAGAATCACTCATCTAACTTTCATTTTTCAACTGTATTTTTTGAATCACTGTGATCTTAAATCATTCACAAAACTTATTTGACAATAAAGATAAGTAAAGTTTCTATTAATATTAAAAGAAAGTTAATGAATTTGTTAATAGCTAATGAATTAGTGTCCATAATTTATAACTCACTCTCTTTCATTCATGCCAACTTGATAGCCTTGAGTATAACCTTTATCATTCTCTATTTTAAAAGGAGTTCAATGATAATTTATATGACAATATTTCATGATAGACTCATCATATAGTTTTAATTTTAATTTTTTAAAAAAATGACTCTTTATACACTATAAGAATTTAAAATAAAAGTGCTACGTGATCTTTTTTTTTAATATTTCTATTAGAGTTTTGAGCCTTAAATATTTATATTTCATAGATATATCTACTTATTTTGATAAGTTTTCATGTTTAAAAATTTGAATGACAACATTATGAAGAAGTTGATTGCAAAATATCTACATCTTGTTAATTTATCAAATTTTAATTATATTGAGTCACAAAATTTGAAAATTTGTTCTTCTATTATCAAATCTCTCATCATTAAAATATGATTTTTTTTTGGGGATATATTTGATCTTTTTTGGATAATAATTTCAATAAAATTCAACTATCCATATTTGATCGAATTCAAAATCAAAATATACATATATATTTGTGTGAAAATCCTTGAATATATATATATATATGATTTTTATGGATATTACCAATAGTTTTACCAACATATAAAAGCTCTTTGTGAGTACTAAATTTATTCAAGTAAATATTTTTTATACACATGCTTTATAGTTTCAAATTTATCTTTATATTTATAATGAGTATTTTGAATTTTTATATTTGTAAGATAAACATAATTTTAATGTATGAGTTTTAAGCGTTACTCTAGATAAAATAAAAAATGTGCAAGTATAGATGTAATATTTTGATTAAAAAAATCCAAAATTTCTAAATTATCTTGTGAGGAATACTCTCATATTAAAAATCTTGACTCTTTTTCAATCATCTATCATAAAAAAATGTAACATCATTAACTTTATATTTGTAAGTAAACTACTGAGTTTTACATATTCTACTATACAATAAAAAATAGTCATTGAATGAGAAACATATATACCTTTTATATTGATAGGATATTTCGTGAGGAATATTATCTTGTTGAGAACCTTATCCTTTTTTTAACCACTCAAACTAAAGAAATATAGCAACATTAATTTTTTATTTGTAAAAAAATTATTGAATTTTAAATGTTCTTTTGCACATCTAAAAATAGTCATTGAGAAAGGTATTGTTATTCTATATTAAGTATATATGAGTTCAAGATCTTTGTTATGTAAAGCTAATAAAAATGTTGAAATTAATACTTTCAAAAAATTTAACCATTACATAAGTATTCTTAAATATTTTAATTTTTTTTGAGTTATATAGACTCTTCCTTGATAGTTTAATATATCAGTGAACTTTTTTTATTTTTTCTTTAGATTTAACGATTTACAATCATTAAATAAAAATATCATGTTAATATTTTTAATGTTCTCTAGTGATCACACTTATGATTTGGTACATTATGTTTTCTATTACTAAACTATCTATGTTGCACAATATGGTTTATATGTTATATAGTATTCATAAAGTGAAATGCATGATATATATTTTCATTAAAATGTTAAAATAGCCTAAGATTATTCTTTATTTATGGATTTAGTTTATCTCAATATTTGTATATTCAAAGATGAATGATTCACATAAATTCTACTTGAATTTTCTAATTACAAAATCTATCCAATTATAATATTTTTGAAAATTTTCAAACAAAAATCAATTGAGTTTCTTCTACATAATATTCTAGATATTTGTTCATTTTTAAAGATAGTATGCAAAATGTCACAAAGCATGAAATAATATCCATGATATAAGAATTGAAATAATAATTTAGAATAAAAAATATTATGACATGAGTCAATGATTTATCTCATCACATGTGTTATTATGTCTTGAGATCCTACATACTATTGTTTGACAGTATTATAAAAAGAGATTGTGAAGATCTTTACGTACTCAAATATGAATTGTAAAATCATTTCATTTTTATGTTGTGATATATAATATTTCACTCTTAAAATCAAGAGAATCCTTGACTCATTCTTCATATAAATTGACCCCCTCCTTGCCCATACTTTCTCCCAATAAATGGCATAACCTAGTCAAGTTTCTCTCTCAACTTATTACTCTCCACTCTTCCTTATCCCCTCCAATATATATTTGTTCAAATATATATAATAAGTCATTAGGGAAATTACCCATATATAGATAGAGGCCCTCTTCCTCATATCAAGAGAAGACCTAACCATTATGATGTTGGATGAACAATTTATTATTTCTCACACCTTGATTATTGATCAAGTGCCAACTATAGATAGTTGGTCTGATGTCAAAGAAGTGATAATCATAGATAGTTATCACTTGATCTATGGGAGAGGGCCTTTAGGAAAGGAGGCCAAGGTCACTTGATCTATACTCAAATATTGACTAAAATAAGGGCCTAGTATCTATGTTTTTTTATCAATGAGAGGGCCCTTATTTATATATGGGGTACTTGACCAACATGAGAGCATCGTTATATATAATATATATTTAGCACTTGACCAATGGGAGAGGAAAGATGTAAATCCCATCTATATATATATGTGGGTTAAGTACCAAATATATATAACTACACTTTCCTCTTGGTCGATTCCTAAATTAGACACATTTGGAGCACATATTAACCACATAAAAATACTTGATCTAAAATATTGGTGGTGGCACATAAATATCTTTGTATTTCCTAGTCCATGGTATTAGACAAACTATTCTCTTATGAAAAAAAATGAGGATAAAGTTTTTAGCTGAAAAAAATCACTAATTTGTGACAAAATACTTATTTGTCAGTCCCTTTTTTGAGCACTTTGATAGGCAATAGTTTGACATTGCATAATCTATAAGACTACAAGTTTGAGATGCATGCAACTTATTATTCATGTGCATGCACCATGATAAGCAGTAAGGTTTTGGTGCCATTTATTAGATTATTATTCTTGTTATTTTGTTTTTATGTTCTAAGTGTATGTTGGGTGATTTCACCTTGTTCTGAAGTGCAATGTGGGTGTATAAATTCATTACCTTTATCCTATCTTGGTACTATTTTAATTAGGATAATCTAATATGGGTCCAAAATTTGTGGCTTCTTGGGGCTTAAGTGGTATTTTTTAGCTATAAAAAAATAACCAAAGAGTCGAGCATTTGGTTTACCCATATTTTGAAAATATACATGCCAAACATTTTAGGTTAGATGGGTAGCAAGTTGCATGTTTTTGGAAAGGCTATTGTTTACAACTTGAACTATTAAGGAACCAGATTGTTATATTGAGATGCACATTTTCTATTGAAGTAAACATTTATTCTATTTTTACTGGTTAAATAAGTTCAAATTATATTAGAGTAAAAATTTAAAAAATTGGCTAGTGTGTAGGAAAATTACAAATTTTGGCCATAATGTAGAAAAAGTACAAATTTTAGCCAGAGTGTAGAAAAATTTTCACCGAGACAATCTATGGAAATTTTTAGTAACTCTCAACTTGGGAAAATAATTAAATTTTTAGTAGCTCTCAACTTGGGAAAATACTTCTGTCCAAATTGTCTAGGTGAAATGTTTTCTATGCTCTATAGACAATTTGTAGTTTTTCTATACTATGGATAAAATTTCATGTGTCATGCTTAACATCTACTTGAAGAGTTTTGATTGAGAGACCTATAACTTACAAAGATTATAGGAAAGAAGAAAATGTTGAGATAATCTTCACTCATAATTTCACTTACATATTATCATAAAATATTGCACTTGTATAGTTTCCCATCCTTTTCTGAGATGCCATAAGCTTTACAATGATGGAAACCTCATTATGCAAATGTTCAAAAAAATGAGAAACTCCAAGGTTTTAAGAAAGATCTGGTGAAAATTTTGACAAATATGTTTCAATTTTTTGTACTCCTTTGTAAATAATTTTAATCCAAATATTGATTTCTCTAAATAGTATATATTATGGAAGCTTGAATTATATAACAGTTTGTTAGCTGTTGGAGGATAAAATTTTCATTATTGAATCTTAATGTCTTAGTGTTGCTTGTTTTTAGGGTTGATAGATTTATGGATTACTTTTGTCTTTTAATAGATACAAAAAATGTATTTACTTTGGTGGGTTAGCTCAATTTAGTAGAAGAATAAGAAACAGGGTCCTTTTAGGGTTATTTTATGCTCTTCTTCTATCTAGTGATTTGGTTAGTTTCTTAAAGGTTTACGATTGTTTAATGCCCCACTAGGGTAATTTATTCAAAGTTTTTAAGGATTTTTATGGCTTTATAACATATGTAATTTCATGAAATTTAGATAATTTTTTTGTTTTGTTGGTTTATGTCAAATAGAAGGGGATATTATGTAATTTGTCTAAGAATGTAAAGTTTATCTTTGTCAATATTCAACATTTAGGGACAAGATTCTACTATTGTCTTGTTTTTATGTAAACATACTTGAGTAGTATTATTCCCAACCATAAAAAGACTATATGGATAAATCACAAATGCACTTGATAAGGAATTATATAAATGAAACTACACAGGAGCCAAAGAAAAGAGACTATATATCTATATGGAACTATGACAGTCCCATTCCATTGCAGCTTATGCCTCTGATGATGTAGGTATGAAACAAAATAATCCCATACAAAATTATCATTCTAATAGTATTGAGTTCAATACTAATCAAAATCATAGTTTTCCAAGATAAAGCTATTCTAGGAGTTGCTAAAACTTCAGACATATAGAAATATAGACATAGTAAAACTACTTTATGACTTTAATTAAATTACTTGTTTGGAATATATTTAAGGTGGATTTGAAGATGGATAAGATGATTTTATATTTGCATCATTTGATTTGCATTGATAGATTGGAAAACATTCATTTGATTAAGAGTTTGTAATATAAGTTGATGGGTATGATTGGTATTATCAACATTGTGTGAAGCATTGGAATTGGTAGTAGTGGCTTGAGTACCACTATGGGTGTTCATATTATTTTGAAAAGTATTATTGGTAATTGAGGCACTAGTGGCATATGTTTGTGTGATAAAATATGTAATAGTAGAGGGATGAGAGGAAGTGACACTAGAGGCATGACTACAATGGGTAGTAAATGATGCACTAGTGGAAGAATTTAGAAGGGCAGGTCTTGAAAAAGGTCCACTAGATATAGAACCTACCATGTTATTTGAGATACTAGGCATGGAGGTGGAGGAAATCAAAGAGAAAGATGTCATGGTATGAGAAGGGGTCAGTATAGAGGGAAGAGGGTGAGAAACAAAAAAGCTAGTATCTCCAAATCCATGTGAAAATGTGGGAGAAGGTGAATGGGGTTCCTTGACTTGACCACTTATTGTGAGATGGTAAATAATAGAAGGATCCTTTCCTTGATGTTGAAAAAATTCATTGATGAATAAGAGAATTTACAAGGTGTACTCTAATTCAAGTTAATCTTCAAATGAGAAGAAAGGATTATGAAGTGAAAAGGAATAAGGAGGAGTCCCATAGTTTTTAGTACGAGTGTCTATATGCACATTACTTTGATCTAGGGTAGGATCCACAAGTTGTTTATGGGAGAACCTATTAGGGTTGGTAAGACTCATCATATATGTTGAATTCAAATCAATGTTATCTTCAAATAGGTAGTTCATTATGAATGAGAGAGATTAGGGAAGGCATAATTGATGTAAAAACAAGGGGATAAAAAAGATAGATAAGAATATAGAGTTGACCAAGTTGACCTAGTACTGTAAACAAGGTATAAATATTAATCCTGAAAAGATATAGAGTCGACCAGATTAACTTAGTACTGATGGATAAAAGGTAAAAGAGTATAGAGTCAACTAGGTTGACTTAATAATGTAGAAAGGAAAAATATACCCTAATAAAGATATAAAGTCGACTAGATAGACTTAATAGTGTACCTTGATTGGCAAAAAGGAGGATTGGGTTGATTAGATTAACTTAGTAATGCAATTAGAAAAATAGACAGTCTATAAGAGACTATGAAGAATAACATGAGAGTGTGTTAAAAATAGGAAAATATTTTTCAAATGTAATTTAAAACAAAAAATAGAAGCAAACACACAGATAATTGGATCAATGAGAATGATCCAATTAGCACACAACACAAAACCTTGCACCAATACTAGTTAATGCATGTTTTTATAATACAACATACAATGAGAAGAAAGTAAGTAATCAAATAAAAATTAAATTCTAACTAAATGGTCCTCATGAGTGTTGTTAGATTATTATAAAGTGTTATTTTAAGTGTGATAGGGAAGTTTGCTGAAAATAGGGAACTAACGAAACAATCTATAATTGGTTTTAGGATGTTTAGGTTGAAAGGGATATGTGTTGGAAATGGTACTAGCTTGGTATTAGGGTCTACCTCTTACTTCATAATCTTACAATAATAAGGGTGTTGGGTGCTTTTCCAATATATACCATTAATCTCATGTTTATAACTGATCCAAAAACCAAGTTGACTTCCCTCTAGGTGATGAAATCCAAGTAGGCAAGTCTTGAGAAGATAAATCTTAAATGCATTTTAAAATTTGTGTGATTTGGTAGTGTGCAAAAAAAAAATAGTGCAACTCAATGGTAATCTGAAAAATCATTTAATTAGACTATGTGAGCTACTTTTAGCATGCAAACAACTAAAAATAAAAGTGTGAATTAATTATTAACATATAGTTGTTAATTCCAAAATTAAGAATAGTATAGCGTCGATTTAAATGACAATGTATACAAAAATTATAGAATAGAGTCGAATGCATCACTATTATTCTATAGAAGCAAGAGTCCTTAATAAATGATTCGACTAGGTCGACTGAGTCTTTTGGATATAAAAAAATCTATAGAACTAAGTCAACCAAGTCGACTTAGTTTGTTATAGGGTTGCAGTTTTAAAGACTACAAACTTACAAAAAATAAAATTGTAATGAAGTACTGAATTGAAAGAGAGAAAAAGAAAAGAACCTTGGGGGGTTAGAAGATGTTGAGGATTGTAAATTTTCTATTGAAGTGCCTTGAATGCTGCTTACAAGTTCTGCCAACTAAGTCGACTGGGTTGACCTAGTTCTATGAAACCCTGTTTGTTAAAGCCTTATATTTTTATGGTGGTGATAGTGGAAAATGAGTTTGTGTATCCCTTCATATGATCTGGCAATAAACTATGAAAGGAGGAAGTGATCCCTTTCACAATGGAATTGAGCATGGAAATGGGTTTTGAAAGGGCAAGGCCATAATAAACATGCAAGTGGTGATATATTTTAAGATGATATTGTCTAATAGAAACATGGATTTACATGGTTTATACACATTAAAAATGGGTATTTAACTTGTTGGGTGATGACACCTTGATTGGTTGTTTTCTACTACCAAGGGTTGATGAGAATGTCATGAGAGTTGATTTGATTGCGATGGAGCTCCATGTCTGTTGCCTACTTGAATCAGTGTTGTAATGTCACTAATGTGAGAATAAGACATTAAGTTCATAAAATCTATCTTTTAGCTTCTATTATTTAATTCTTCCAATAAATTGTTACATATAAAAATTATATCAGGTTTAAGAACATATAAAAACACCATACTCAAACCATTGGAAGAAAAGGAAACCATATTTATCGAAAAACATGACACTAATTTGATTATGAGAAGTCTCTATGTTTGATGTACAACTAAAATTAGCACTAAAATACTAATGATATGGAGATGTTAAAGCACATAAGTGAGTCCTATTTAGAAGCCAAGCCCATCCAAATCTGAAAGAAATGGGGTTCAAACAAACCCCCTTTGTTCTAACCCCACATGTACTTTTTGAATGGGCTTATTACAAAGGGGGTTCGAACAAAGGATTTCAAACATTTAATTTATGCATTTAATTAATTTAAATAAAGTGGCCAATGAAATTATATATTTTGAAGGGGTTAGAAGAAGGGGGTTAGAAAAAAGGTGGCTCACTCGAACCCCCTTTGTTCTAACCCTATGTGGCATCAAATCGAACCTTCTTTGTTCTAACCTCATTCGTTCTAACCTCATGTGGCATCAAATCCTCACCCATTCAAGTGGAAAGCTACTATTGGCCTAAAATATGACTTTGGATGCCAAAAATTGGGATGCAAAAAAAAAAAAAACATGTGGCTTTACATATAAATAGGTATTTTTATGAGCTTTCTAATAATATGATTTTTTATAAATTTTAATAATATTTATTTTCATTTATTTAGTAAAATATATTTATTTATAAAATGAAGTAGCATATGTTTGAGGTACTAGGAAAAATAGGAGACTATGGCCAATTTTTTTTTAAATATCATTGCACTCAACTTTAATGTCCTTGTTCCAATGGTGAAAAAATTAGTTTATTTCAACATATATATAAAAGAATATTATGAGGAGATTCATAAGCATTGATATTCCTTACCTTGATCATTAAAAAAATAATAAAAAAGTATTTTTTTGTCAAAAAAATATAAACAAATAATTTTTCACTACATCCATATTTTTAAGACCTCTTTACAAGAAATCTTGAGAAAATATTATGTTTTGAGAAAATTATGAAGAGAAGAAATCAAGTACTCAATAAAATATTTTGTACATGAAACATACACACTATGTATTTAGGTATTAAAAAATCTATATTTATTTTTCAAAAAATAATATATGTAATCTACACTTCAAATGCAACATTTCATTAGTTTACACTATTTTCACATTTTATACCGTTAAGTCACTATTGTTTATACAAATTGAAAAATGTTTACAATTTTATTTTTTATTGTCCCCTTTGTACCAAAAAGTGGGACACAATATTATGCTTCAATGATGTTGAGAAAATGAGGTTTTAAAGTTTATATTATAGCTGATGTTCATCTATGCTACCAATAAATTGACCCCTAGATAAACTACAAGGACATATAGGATCTACAAGTGATGAAATATTTCAAAGTGAGTTGGGTGGTGATAGTGAGGGGAAATGACAACACATTTAATGTGATATCATACACCAAAGGGCCCATATAATACACATTCCATAATGTTGCTGATGTGGGGGCAATACATTAAGGTTATGGAGTGTTTCTTGTTGTGTACTAAAGATTTTACAAAGTGCATACCACATGGGTGCATAAGGGGGAATCATTCATGATGTAATGTGAAGGTTATTGTAGATGAGTCACCAGCCGAGAGAAAAGTTGGTTGATTGGTGATTGGTCTCAAGTGGTTGGGATGGTTGGTATGTTTAATTCTCAAGCATTAGGGGGTGCCCACATTGAACACTTAGAAGGGGTTTTTAACTCTATAAATGAAAAGAAAACACTTACCTAAAAAACCATGAAAATTACATATATATTGACACATATATAAAATGAACTTAAGAAAAGAATATGGGGAATATACAAAGAAGGAAGGTGAACCATACATTTTTATACTGAGAATCATAATGGCCCCATAAAAATATGTTAATCCCCAAATGCCACCCCATAAACTTCTATTAATTTGCTCACGCAACAACTATTGAGTTACCTACCCTCACACGTATTGTAATCTATGGTGGGCATTAGGTGCCTTAGATGACTTCACCTTTGTAGAGACCCCAGATGACTTCAAAGGTCTAAGTACCAAAGACAAATCACATGTAAAGGTGCCACATGTGTTTCATTCAATGGCAACTTAGACTTATAAGGGAGCAAGCGGTTATCCACAAAGATTATGAGATGAGAAGGCCCATGATTCTATCACATGGAAATATCTCATGCATTCAAAGTGAATAGGAATTGGTAAATAGGACAAGTCACATGATAAGGCATGGAAAAGGTTATAAGAAAGTTATGATGTTGCCAAGTGGTAACATCTCAGATACCTTCTTGGGATGTTGCTAGGGATCACCTCTATAGAGACCTCTAAGGGCCATCAATGCTATGTTTGGCCAAGTTAGCCAACATAGATTGCTTTATCTCCAAACCAGGTATGTTGAGATGCTTATAATGATTTCTAGGTTTTGTCATTCTGCTTTTAGTGTTCATGCATCAAGTATAGCCATGAAATAATTTCTTGTTATGGCACTATGTTGTTGAACTAGATTGTAGGTCTTATGAACCAATGTTTCAAGATGGTTTGGAGTAAGCATGTTCATGAGTCTATCATTTTACACATCATTAGTTAATGAAATGATTTTTTAAGCATTTTATTAAAGGCTTGGGATAATTTTTGAAATTGAATCCCTTAAGGGATATCAAATGTGAGGAGTCAACACCATGTGTAGAGTTTAACAGAGGTCCTTTTAGACTATTTAGAATTTAATGAAGAACATGATGTGCCTCAATTTACCTATACACCTAGTCAAGATGTCAATTCTACCCATTTCTAATGTATAATCGCATTTCAAAACTTCTTTGTTCATTGATATAACTTCCAAACACATCATAATGAGATGAATGTTAGGAAAGGTAGGAAAAAGAGGTTATTTATATGTTAGAATATCATTTTACAATTAAATAATAATTCCATTTGACATCTTATACGTAGCTACAATGGGGCATTTTTCCAAAAAAAGCAAGAAACCACTCAAAATCTCCATTGAGTCACATGTATAGTGAAGAAAGTTAGTTGGCATTGGTTCATGGAGGAAAAGAAGTGTGAGTACTAGTGATCTTATGGGTTAAATGGCATCCCTAATCCCTAAAAATTTATAGTAATAAGTCTAAGGTTAGGGGATTGATATTTATGAACAATCACTAACAAGTTGGTGCTCTAGAACCCTATAAAACCCCAACAACTCATTTTTATTCTTTTAATAGAAATTTTGAGTTTGTTGGATGCATGTGAATAATGTTAAATTGCATAGACTTCCCAACTCTCATCTAATAGGAGGAAGATGATGTGGCCTGATTTTGAGCTATAATCATGATTGTTGAAAGTGTCGTATGGAGATGAGAAGATGTTCAAGATAGTGGACCATGTGTAAATAATGGTAAGCAAGGATGGATCATTACACAAATGTTTCATACAACATGAACTGGTTCAGAAGAGACAATGATCAGCATGACTGGAGCATTACACAAAAGTTGCACACTATAGGTAAAGGTATAGGATCAGAATATGATGGTGTGTGAGACACACTCAAACATTAGGTATGTGCTAAGGAGCATCAGGCTGTAGAGGAAGCAATAGCCACATGATATAAGGTGTTAGGCAAAAAAAGTAGGAAATTGTCAAAGGTGCCAAAAAAAGTGATTAGTGTATAGATATTGAGTTTTGCTTGTCACAAGTTTTGGGTGGTTACCTCATGTAGTTCAAACCATTAGTTTTTCAAACCTTGGAGATTGAATGTAGCAGGTTGTAATGACTTCATATGACATCTTCAACAATGATGCTTGCTCTGACATATTTTTGGTTTCATTACTTTTAAATCAAGGACTATAAATTGTTGATCCAAAAGTTACCTTATATGAGTTTATGTATATATTATTGTTAGATGTATTATGTTTTGAATGTAAACCTAAATCACATAGTTAGTAAAATGATTAAGTATTTTGTTGGTTGGAGTGATTAGGTGGTTGATGGGGTTATTACCTTCATAGAGTGTATGAACCACCATTTGGATAGAAAGGTTGTTGGGGCTTTTTATCCCTCGTTTTGTTTATTTATGTGCTCATATAAATAAACTAAGTGGCATTTTTTCACCTTGTTCTAGCCATTTTTTGAAATATTTTTGGAACAATCTCCAAGTAAATGAAGATCGTAGTGGCTTCCCATAAAATTCTTAGAATATTTGAGCCCCTTAACTCTAAAAACATTGAGCCTAAGTTCAAAGCCTCAAAAACTCATTGAAGATTGTGAATTGAAAAATACATCACATCCAATTCTAGGTATCACACACCCCAACATACCACGATGTGACAGCCATGTGGGAGTTATGATTGTGTTTTGTATTATAAAAGGGGGAAATTTATCAAAGATTTAAACAAAAACTTTAGAAAGACCAATAGGTTGTGTTGTAATGGAACTTACATACATTCATAAGAATGTGACCCAAGTTAACATTTACTCACTATAAAAAGACTAGTGGACATGCAAGAATGTTGAGGTGAAATGATTATAAGATACCTTATGTTTACAAATCTTAAGAATAAAGAATGTAGTCATACTTACTAAGACTACCTCATAACCTATTCTTAGAATGATTTATGCAAAAATAAATAGTTATAAAAATAATAATGAGAATTTTTTTTTAAAGTAGATGTTATAGTCTACTCGAGTAAATTTGAGCCTGACAGATGATGACATCCATTATAGTTATTAATTTAGTATGATAGCTAAGGTTATTTACAAGTGGGTTATTGTAATTACTTAGATGATGGGTAGATCAAAATAAACTAAAAATTAGGTAGACACTTGGAAGTATCAAGTCAGAAACATTAAAAGTGTTTGTAATATTTTTAGCCTACAGATGTAAGCTTCATTTTATGTAAATATTTCTTCATAAATAGAATAATATTAATGACCCATTATTACAAACCTTTTAAATGTTTTCCAAAATTTACCTCACACTATATTGTATAAAACCCACAATCTCACTCAAGACTTACAAAGAATGTTGCCAGGAAACAGAAAAGGGTTTGAAATGCAAAAAAGTGGATTTTCAAAAACCATTAGTTGGGAAATGTCCATATAATATACTATTTTATATATATATATATATATATATATATATATATATATATATATATATATATATATATATATATATATATGTAATGCATAATACTTATTTTTAGTCCATAAAAGATTAAACACTTTAAAAATATAGTATTCATGGAAGTTCAAAACATTGAACATACTTAAAATTTCACATGCTCATGAATCATGAGGCATATCATGTGTTATAGCCCATGTTCACTTGCTCATGAATCATGTGACATATCATGTGTTATAGCCCATGTTCAAACTTCAAAGACAAATTCCTCTTTAGGTTATTGTTGAATTCCTCCTTGTTTGTGAAAAAAATAACAATGTCTACCTCCAAACTCCTTATTGCAATGGCTACCTCCTAAATTCCTCCTTGCTCTTATAAAAAAAAAGTAAGGATAAGAGTGTTTATTTTTACATTACATTAAGTATGTTTATATATGTTTAACATAATGTATTCTAGAAGAATAGGGTTTTATTTTAAGTTGTAGCTATGTTGTTTCCATCCAAGTAGCTTACGAAGAAATATAATAAAAATTACACTAAAATAAAGAATGTTTAAGATGTTAAGATTCCAAGGTTGTGTTTCAATGGGGTATATTTGAGAATAGTTTTGAGATTTGCCAAGGATCAAGAAAACACACCGATTCTAGAGCCAAGTGAGCGTCAACATGGTAGACTAGCCACTCAATTTTAAAACACCAAAAAAATAAAGAAAAAAAATATAAAGCTGGGATGCTTCTACTTCATCCCTCATTCTAAGATCAAAAATTCTATTTTAAAGGATCTCGTAAGAGTAAAACTAGGGAATTATTAAGGAGTTAAATTCCCCAAAATTTTGCTAATTTATTTGGTTGACCTAGCTCAAAATTGGGTTGCTAAGTCCAAACTGAGTCTGCGTGTCAATATTATGCATTGAAGTGTGACCTAAAAGGGGGTCAACCCATTTCCTCATCCAATATTTTTCCCATCCAAAAACATAAAATATCAAAATTTAAAGACAATGCATGATATTTAAAATTGCACCTACCTAGTAGTATCATCATCTACTAGAATAGAACTTGAACACATTTTGTCCCTCCTTGAGTAAAAGTGGTGTATCATTTCCATCCCCATGCCTAACAAACCAAAATTCTTCTAAAAAATCTTGTCCTTGATCACAAATTGCGCAGCCTAGGCTAGTGTAATCAATTCATTCTCATGTCTCCAAAGAAAAAAGTTAATAGCAAATGTAGTCAAGAAAGTGACGTAGAAGAACTCAATGTAAAATGACTGGGGCCTAGGGTTTTGGGGGTTTCAAGGGTTTCAACGGTTTGTAGGGTTTGGTGTATTTTGTTCTTCATGTGGAGGGCCACGATCCATTTTGAACCCAGATTGGGTAAGTTTGATTGGGGTAGGCATGGTTTTAATGGATGGGAATTGTGCAGGGGAGGTCTCATCATTGAGTTTATTGGATTTGTCACTAAAGCCATCAAATTTAGCAGCCAAGGTGGAAGAAAGGGTGGTTTCTTGACCTATCAATGCTAATGCTGAGAGAAGGGTTATGCACCACCAAAGATTCTTGATTTTTCCATTTTAGACAATGTTGATAATAGTCAGAGGCTAGTAATTACAATAATAATTTGTGCTCACCAGTAGTGTCTAAGGGTCCTCAATGCCTAATTTTAAAATTCAAATGTCCCTCGTAAGTCAGCCTAAGCATGCTTCTTATATCATTTATGGGGGTAATATACAAGAGTCATTTGTAAATAAAAATCAAGTCTAAGGCCATAGGTATCTAACACTCATCGTGGCAAGTCCTTGCAAGCTTCAAAAAACTATTTTCATTTTATTTAGATACTACTACAAAAGCATACACATCTAAAAAACCCTCAAACAAGTAGTCCTAATGCCAAATCTAAATACAAATGGAAGGTCAAAATTATATGTTATCAAGTGTCAAAATTTGAATCATTGCATCACATTTTAGTGGATCATTATTGAGCACACATACATCCAGTTGGGAGAAATATGTATAGTTTGATCTCTCTTATGAGTATTAAAACATAGACAATGGTTAAGAACTTGGCAAGGTGTGGTTGGGGTTGTCCAACCCATCTTTATGACCCTTTTTTATAAGTTTATATTGTATTGAAAGTGAAGCTAGGGTTTCAAGGAAAATAGAGACAAGATCAGGGGTTGCGCATAAAACCAAAGACCATAGAGCATACATAAATCATCTAGAAATACAAGCATAATTATTTGTGGTAAAACCTACTGGTAGAGTCAACCTAGATAGTGTTAGCAGATAGTCAACAATATCAATTGTCATATGTGTCAGGGCTTTTTTGAAAGTGTTCATGCAGATTTCAACTGTCTATCCCCTGATCCAAACCATTACAAATCTATTATAGAGTCATTTTGAGGACTATAACACAAGCAATAAGTAATAAAAAATAAAGTATCAAATAAGTATCTTCTCTCCCCACTTTCCTTTGTCATTTATATAAATAGTGTCATTAGTCTCTCTTTTACATTTATATTTGCATGGTAAATGCTTTAACTTGCACAATGATACATGAGCATCCCAAATATAGAGTAAATCTACTTTTTAAAAAAATTAATCACAAAGGGTGTAAAGGCACATAAAAATTTGAGCATAAAATATAAGATGCAGAAGTAAAGAAAAAAATGAATATGCAAGAATGAGGGAGGTGTACAAGTAAGGCTCAAAGACTTGATTTACAAGACTACATAAGCTAGACTATGCACAGTTTTACAAGGTCATATGATATTAACATAACAAAATCATAACTTTCACCCAGCAGGGTTCATGTGCATCACATGTGCAAATGTTAGTGCATAAGTAGTAGAGACGTTGGTAGAGTAATGAAGAGTATAGTTTGACATTGACACATAAATTAGTCATATGGACCTAAGACTAAGTACTTGTTTACACTATACTTGATTAGAATAAAAAATTAACTCTAATTAGAAATGTAAACTACTAAAATCTGATATAGGAAATTAAATAAGACACAATATAATAAATACATAGATCTATAGAATTTATAGAAGTTGTAAATTGATAAAAATAGAAACTAGGGCTAAGGTTAGAAAATTGTCCTTACAAATAAATTAATTCATATTATGTTCAAATTTTTGTGATCTGTGACTTCTTTAAATAACTTGTAAACACAAATGCATCAGAACACAAATATCTATTAAACATTAGGATAAGGTCGTAGGAGGTAAATAAGGTCATAATAAATTGTTGTCTACTATTATGAATTTGTATAAATAGATTGTGTGTTGGAACTAAAAATTTGGGCTTGTTTGCCTATGTTTGTAGATGACTTGTTTATGTGAAGAGCTTAATTTTATGCATGGAAGACCTGTAAAGTAAATTCCTTACTCCTACACAAGCACACAAGAGAGATCAAATGAAAAAAGGGAAAAAAATATGGGATGTGGGAATGACCAAGTTATCCTTAAAAAACCCCTTATTGACTAAGTGTTGTCTACATACCCTGAAGGCCTCAGGTTAATGTAGTTCTTTCTTTAAGGAAGATCATATGAATGGCAACTAGTAATATTTGATTATAATGATTGACAAATGATTCCTTTAACCTAAAATAAAACAACACTAAACTTCACTAGGGCCCATGGTATTGCAACATAATAGTAATAACTATATTTACTTGGAAGATACATGTTTTTTGTAAGTGAGAGCTAATAAGAGTGCTAAGGGTTTCAAGTGTGAGCCTTGATGTGATTTTATAGGAGAATATTTTGAATATTTATGATAACCAACCTATTGATTTATATGGGAGAATAATTATGAAGCATGTCATTTTAAAAAGATGACCACTAAAATATAGTGGACAATGCCACACTATTGGACAACGCTGTAATGCATCCTTGTCTACCTAGTGCATTATAGTCTAAAAGGAACATATGATTTTAAAATAAAAGTGGGAATGAAGTATATGCTAAATAGGGGTGAGTAGAGATAAAATAGGGAAGTCTAATAGATATGCACTATAATTATGAGACTTTGAAGGATCTCCAAAAAATTATGGGTTATCTAAATGGCGAAATGACCATGCACGATAAAGATAAAGAAAAGCATTGTCAATCATTTATTTATTAAATTTTAGTGTCTAGATTTTACCCACTTCCCTCGCCCCCTTATTTTGGCGATGCATAAATTACTAAATTAAAGAAAATGTGATACCTGAGTGTGTGTATACACTTTATCTTTGTCATGGAGATATTCATGCCCCCTTTATTGAGGTATGTGGAAAAATGTTAAACATATGGGAAATTGAGAGTGATCAAGTCTTAATTTAAAGAATCAAAGAAGATGCTTGAGTTGAAAAGATTATATGATCTAACCTTATCAAATTACTATGTAATGATTTTGAAGAGGTGAGAACCAATAAAGTGGTTTGCTAAAAGTGGGAGCAAGACATAGAGCATCACTAAGGTTAAACATGGTCCATTTGCTAAACTGAAAAGAAGAGTTAGGAACTAGTACATGGCTCATTAAAGTGCAACCAATACATGGAGTGTCACTAAGATTAAATGTGGTCCACTGAAAAAGATGAATAACACTTATATAAATAGATTTAGATTTGAACTATTAAATCTTGAAACTTTGATTTCTTAAAAAATATAAATCTAAATTTTGTAGAGTAATAGCTTAGACATGAATGCATATCATGTCCCTTGTACTATATAGAGTGTTCATTTGGTCTTTTGAAAATCATTTGAAATTTTCTAAACATATATGCATAAGTGTAATTATGTTCAAGTAGTTGTAAGAGTGGAGTGCATAAGCAAGCCGAATGCCCTCATAATCTAAATTTTTTGATTTTGCAGATTGTAAACTATCAAATCTAAAATGTATTATTTATGAAAACTTGGAGATAACCCCATGATGATGACTCCTCTTTTGAGATGAGGGAAATTTCCTATAAATCACTTGACTCAAAAAGAAGTGAGGGTATTTGTAAAAGATGAAATCAAGTAATAACACGTGAATATTTGAATTGTATTAGAATCTAAAATATGTAAGATTGAAGCATATGAAAATTTTGGAGATTTCATCACATCATTGTTAGTTAATATATCATTGAAGTAGTGTATAAAGCATGTAAATAACCTGTAAGTCTTGTATATGTATTGTAAGCAATGTATTTAAATAGATAAAACATTGAATCACATAAATAGTATATGTATGATATGTATCATGGCAATATATATATAGTAAATACTTTGTAGTTTATGATATGCATCATGAAACCATAATAAAAAGTAATAAATATATAAGTAAAGCCACACAAAGTCACACAAGAGGCATAAACATCACATAAGAGTGACATGTAAGATGTTGCATAGAGTTAAAAAAGATTTCATAAATGTCACACAAACATAGAATTCCAAGGGCCATACACAAGGGATGATGATGACATATAAGTAAGATGATGTATGTTGAACATACACAAGGCCAAGGGCCACACACAAGAATTAAAAAAAATGAAGCATGTTATGTAATGAAGAAAAACATTTGAAAAAACCATAGAACATTGAGTTGAGCATCTTTTGAGCAGATGTTCCTATGTAAAATATTAGTGAATAACATATTCATCATGATACATGTAAAGTATGAATAAAAAAGAGACATATTTTTGTGGGCCAACATGGAAAAAAGATTTTGGATGTATGAAATCTATAAGAGTGTTCATATAGAATAGAAAGATTCCCCCAACTAGGCAAGGTTGTAGGGTAAAAGGCTAGTCAACATCAAAACCATGGAAAAGTATGCCTTAAGCTTGAAATATGAATGCTATATGAATGTGATTTATATTATGTGATGAAAAATTGTAGAAGAGGTCCATGTGACTATGTTTTAATTGAAATTAAAGATGTAAATGCACAGGGACAAGAATGTAGTAGAGGACAGGGTCATAGTGCATTATTGTTGATTGGTGCAACATTATCCTAATTGATTGTATGTAATATTTTAAGACAACTTATTTTGTGTATGAATATTTTATGTTTTGACAAAAATGTGTCATGTTGGACACTTAGATACCTTGTAAAAAGTACTATGTATTGAAAATGTAATAAAATATGTTGTACTAAATATTACAATAAATGACATAAAAAGATGCAATCTAGAAACATGAAATTATACCTATAAGTGTTAGTTTTGATTTTTATATGAATATTTTGATTTTTTAAATATTTTTGTATTTTTTCCATATTTAAAAAGTAAAGCATGTACAAGTGAAATTTAATTTTTTTTTGAAAAGACACAGGAAGTAATCAAGATTTGACATGAAAGGAGGAGGGAGAAATTCAAACAAACCTTAACAAAATGTGAAAGAAAAGCAAGATAGGGATGAAGGCAAGTAAAATGCCCCCACAATGAAAATAGAAACAAGGGCAAGAAGAAGGAATGGAGTGGGTGTAAAATAAACCAAAGGGAGCTCCATATATGAAAATAGAGTACCACATAATATAGAATTATGCCTTAGAGGTGTATAATATAATTCAAAGCAACAATATAAATGAATAGAAGAAAAAAATCAAGAAAATCAATTATCTAAGAAGATAATACAAGCAAAAATCAAGGATAAAAGGTGGTCTAAGAAAGGGTTTTGAATGATTTGTAGGCTCTCATAGATATTTTTTCGTCCTTTGAAGAGTGTCAACTCAATATTTCAGAGCATGAACTACATAGGTAGAACCATACTTGTATCCCACTAAACCCAATTTTGAGAGTAAGTTGAGAGAAACTTCATAGGGATAACCACTTATTGGTGCACTAAAAAATTAGATGAATGAAAAAGACTTCATATTTGTATAAACAATGGAATCACAAGCATTTTTGATATATTGTGAGGCATGTGGAAACTAAAATCTATTAGTAGCTTTGTATTATAGCTATGACTATTGGGGTAAACTTCTCATGCCATGATGTCTATAAATAGAACAATGTGTATCCCTTCACGATAGTAGCTAAGTCAAAACATAGTTTCTAAAATAAGGAAAAACAAATGAAAAATAAAGTGAAATATTTTTAATAGAAAAATAACAAAATTCAACCCAAAGATAAAAGAAAGAGCCTTTATTTTGGTATTTATCTAAGGTGAGATGATAAAAAATTTCATTATCAAATACTCTGAGATCAAATAATTGAATTGTTCTGTTATAGATAATATCCAAGGTTGAGGACTATATTATTTTAGTGTCAAAAGTTTATGAAATTAAATTAAAACCCTAATCCAAAAACCAACAAACAACAAGCAGTGTTGAAAATAAAATATGGGTTTATCAAAATGTTCACACTATAATTAATTATAATAAACAATTAACTTTATTTGGAAATGTAAACTATTGAAGCATGATATAAGAAGTTAAATAAGAATAAATACATCAAATACATAGATCTAAATAATTTATAAAAAATTTAAATTGTTAAAAATAGAAACTAGGGCTAAGGTTAATGAATTGTCCTAACAAATAGATTAATTTAGTCTGTGTTTAACTTTTTGTGAGTCGTGACTGATTTAAATAACCTAAAAACACAAATGCATTAAAAAACATATATCCAATATATACTGAGATAAGGTTGAAGGAGGAAAACAAGGTGGTCGTTCATTTTTTTTATTACTACAACTTTGTCCAAACAAACTATGTTATATCTAAAATTTGGGCTTGTTCACCTATGTCTAGTTGTTTATGTGTAGAGATTGATTTTATGCACAAAAAACCTATAAATAAGATGTCCTAACCTTGTACAAGAAAAAAAGAGAGATCAAATGTAAAAGGAGAAAAAATATAGCATGTGGGAATGGGTGAGCTATCCTTAGAAATCTCTTTGTTGACTGAGTGTTGCTTACATAGTGCAAAGGCCTCAGGCTAATGTAGTTCTCCCTTTGGATAAGATATTGTGAATGTAACTAAAAATATTTGATTAGAATGATTGACAAATGATACCTTTAACTTGAAATAAAATAATTCTAAGCTTGGATAGGGACTGTGGCATTGTAGTAAAATTGTAATAAGAATCTTTAGCTAGAATATAAATGATTTTTGTTAGTGAGAGATAGTAAGAGTATTGGGGGTTTCAAATGTGAGCCTCCATGTGATTTTATAGGAATTTTTTTGATAATTGACCTATTATTTTGCATGGGATATCTATTGCTAAGTGTGTCATTTTAAAAAGATGATCATTAAAGCACTACAGACAAGGTTACACTACTAGATAAGGCCATAGTGTGTCCTTGTCTTCCTAGTGTGTTGTTGTCCCAAAGGAACATAGACTTCTAAAACAAAAGTGACAATGAAGTATATGCAAAATAGGGATGAGTGCAGATAAAATAGGGAAGTTTATTAGATATGCACAGTAATAGAAATAATTTGGAGAATCTCTTAGAGATTATGGGTTATCAAAATGGTAAATTGACAAGCTATGCAAAGATGTCAAAGACAAGCATTTTCAAGCATTTATTAATTAAATTTTAGTGTCTACATGACTCTAAACCTAAGTCAAATATGGGGAAAATGGGAATATTCTAAATCTGGTTGTTTAACCCTTTTTAATGTTTTAGATATATAAGGGTTAAGGGGTTAAATAGCCTAGTTAGTTGCGTGAATAAAACTATTATAAAATGGGTCAATTAAATTAATTTAGATAACACAATATACTAAATTTGGAAAATTAATAAGTATATAAAGTATAATGTCAATTGATATTCTAATAATTATAATATAAATAAGAGATAATACTTAGCTTGTTTGTAGATGCACAAGTAGATTTAAGATGTACAGGTGTAGAAATAAGTAGGTTGATGCTCAAGATCCCATTGCCCAATTCTAGAAATAATATTTTTGGAGGCTTGAACTCTCTTGTCAACATGCGGATGTTAGCATCAATGATTTTGTCTATTTTTTATGCTTCTATTCATTATAGAATATTAGTTGTATTCAAAATTGACCACCTGTGCCTGTAAGTTTTTTTTGTTTCCTTTTTGTTGATATATCTAGATCGTGCACATAGAATTTGTATGACTATATATAGCTCAGATCCTAATTATCCACCTTAGATCATATCCCCTTTCCAAAAAATGGGTTAGTGGGCTCATCAAGTAGAGCTGACCTCAAAGATCCCTTTGTTATTGATCGCTACCTACATAGTTGATACTTTTAAAAAAATTATGTAGTTTTCCCCTAAGTGTGGGATTGCATGTGTACAAGGGTGAAATAAATTATATGCCAGGCATGCAATGAACTAGATTGTAATTTAACCAATACTACTCATGGGCTATTCTTTGAATGCTTCAAACCTATAACATGAATCCTATTATTACTAATATAAAAATAGAAAAAAATAAGGAAGTAAAACTCAATTGTGCAATTGATTGAATGAGTTTGAATAGGTGCTTACTTTGTATTTGATATATGGGTAATGAGTAGGGTTTTATTTTTATTTATACCATGAATTTTAAAAATATCTCATAGAAGAGTTATATACGATAAATAAGTTGACCCATATATTTTGAAAGATTTGAAATTTGGATGACTTTTGTGGTACGAACACTAGATAAGGAATTTGGACACTAGTGTTGAAGCTAGTGTCCCTATCTAGATGACAGTGTCTGATGGGATAAAAAATATTGAAGATCTGTAACTAATAGTGAAAGATATAAATCACATTTTAATATTGTTTCAGTATATAGGTGATTTAGGTCATCATAATGATAGGGTCAGTCCATAAAATAAGTAGTTAAACATAATGAGATGGTGAACGTGATATATTTGACAACAAGAAGTTTTATAACTAAAGGGTAGAGTCCTGATTGGTATTTATCAAGTGCATAAGACTGAGATTCTATATATCATTAGATTTTAGTATCTATATTTGTCACCTAATCTTGTGATGTATAAGTATGAAATTACTAGGTTAAAATAAATAAATGTCTTTGGGTGTGTAAGACACACCTTGCATTTATTTGAGCCTTATTGAAATTGATGCTAGTGTATGACCTATAACCAAGAGCATGTTACAATATAAATTAGTGCATGTAATCTAAAATTGAATAATTGAACTACTTGAAAAGTAAAGAGAGCAAGGAAGGAGTACCTTTGTGTGTTGATGCAACTATGTTTCCCCTTGATACTTTGCCTTGGTAAAGATATTACCTTATAAAGAATTGGAGCTAAGAGAGGTTCATAAATAAACTTTAGATATTTGAAGATGGAAATTGGAGGTTAATTATGACCCCAATCTAGTGTAAGGATGAGTTATGACATGACCATTAGATCATTGAATCTCAAGTACACAACTTGAGTGAATATATAATATTACTAGTAAAGTGGTATAACCAACTCAAATTTCAAAAGTGGAATAGCACTTAGGCCATTGAGAGTGTTTAATCTTGACCATACTACTAAATGGAGCTAACTACTATAGATAGGAAAGGATAAAAAGGATACTTCTTAGCAAAAATGGTGTTTCTTGGTAAAATGTTTTGAATATGTATTTGAATTTTTTTGTGAAATTTCATGGCATATGCACCTATAATGTGTCTCAAGCTAAATTATTTGTCAAAATGTAACCTTTTCTCTACAAATGTCTACAAAATTTATCATAATTTTGAAAAGCTTTATTCCAAATCTATAAAAATGATGCTAAATATATAAGATTCTAAGCCAAATGTATATCTAAATCATGTAAATTATATCAAATTCTACCATTTATGTGTGGATTTATGTCTCTATGACATGACCTCACTAATATGCCCCACCTTTTAAGGTGAGGGAAATGGGTTTTGGTAGTCACCTTACCTTAAAGGAATAAGATAACTATATTATTTGTGTATGAATCATGTAATATATATGAGTAGCATGTATAAGTAGATATATCAATGAAGCTCATGGTATGTGATCATAAAATCCCTAAGATGCATGATGTGAATCGTGACAACATCTATAAAATAATAGTACAAGATCAAAAAACAATCAAGCACACACAAGAGCACTCAATGTCACACAAAATGGGTCTAAACAAACTGTAAATAAGGGGCATATTCAAATGCTACACACTCCAAGAGAGAAAATATTCAAATGTACACACACAAAGATATGACACTCAATGACATAAAGGCCTACAATAAAATAACACATTAAAATGTTTTAGAATAAAGACATTAGTGAACAAAAAGTACACTGAAAGAAATGACAATGTGAATAAATAAAGTATACGTAACCAACATAAGCATATCACACTAGTCCTTGAAAATATATGTTATCAAAAAATTTCATTTAACATAGCATGTCACTTACAGTGTAAATTGTAAACATGAATATAGACATGTGTAAATGTTAGTATATAAGCTCAACATGAAAATGTAAAAGTGATCATAAAAAAATATAACTTGTATCGATCATGATCAAGGAAGTAGATGTCCCCAACATAGTGTGTCACGTGGGAATAAGAAAGGCCCAACATCTAGATGTGCAAGTATCATAGATCTAGTGTATGATTGTATCACACTCAAGTACCCATGAAACATATGTGTGTATAGAAAATAAATTATATTTTATTCACTAATATAAATTAAAGAATGTAGATGCCAAAGAGCTAGTAAGTATCTTTAATATATTTCATATTTTTGATTTATTCGTATGTTTTTTGTAGTTTATTGGAATATATATATATATATATATATATATATTGAAGAAAATTATAGCTTATGATCCCATCCAAGGGATGCTCATAGCAAGCTCCAAACTCAAAATATGGTGCATCAAATTGGTGATAATATTTCCAAAACATGACAAAAGGACCCTGAGCATCAGTCTACCTATTTCTACACCTATACATCTCAGATCTGATTGTGCATTTTGCAAACAAGATAAGTATTATCTCTTTATGTTGAATTTATCAAAATATCAATTGGCATTGTAATTTTTATATGTGTTATTTTTTCAAATTCAGTATATTTTGTTATCCAAATTAATTTAATTAGTCTACTTTATAATATTTTTATTCATCTAATTGATTAATCTTTTATAAACCTTTAAACTTTATCTATCCAAAACATTAAAAAGGATTAAATATGGTTGTAGATACTAAAACTAGATATTTTATCATTTCAATCTTATACATTTGACAAATATCAATTAGGTCTCACCCTTTAGTATTAGACCTACTTGTTGTTAAACACTCACATTCACCACATCACTGTGCCTAAATTCTTATCTCTTAGTTCAATCCATATCATTATGATGACCCATGTTCCCTTTACTACACATAAAGATAAAAACCTTATAAACATATTTTATTGTTAGTTTCAAATCAATACCTATTTTCTAGCCCTTTGGACACTATCAACCATAAAGGGATACTATTGTTGAAGGTAATGTCTAGGTCATTATTTAGTATCTGGTAACCAAAAGTCATCCAAATTAAAAAATTATTGAAACCTATGGGTCGGACTAAATGTCTTATTGAACTCTATCATCAGATATTTTAAAAATGTGTGGTATAAATACAAGTCTAAGCCTTCTAATTCATTATCTAGTAAATACCAAGTAAACACCTACAAAAGCTAAATAAATAAACTACACAAGCACTCTTCCTTATTCATCCCTATTTTCATATCAAGCATAGAGTAGTCATATAACAGGTCTGAAGCATTCAAAGAGTATCCCATAATCGATATTTATCAAATTACAAGGTAGATCACTACATGCATCTTCATATAGTATATTTTACCCTTACGAACATAATTTCACACACACAGGGGAGAAATACATAAGTCTGAGGCCCTATTTAAAGTATTGGATATGTAGGTAGTTCTCATTGATAGAGGTGTCTTTGAGGTAGTTATCCATGTGTAACTTCTACATAGTTGAACACACTCCTCATTTGTTCATCTAAATAGAGCACACACCTCTCATGCAATCATGTGCACTCCTTTGTGATAAGCTTACTCATGCCTCCATACATAAGTCCCATGCTTGATCATAGAATTTGGTGCAATGATCACCTCAAATCATAGCCTACACATCTTATTTCATACTCCTCATCTCATAATCTTACATGCCTCACTGACATCTATTCATAGACTAGCCTATTCTATCAAGCCCCACTTGAGCACAATCATATGATGGGCTACCTCGACTGTGTGCCTAAACTAGTAGCCCCAAATCAACATAGACTCAAAGGATTAATTAATATTAGCTGTCTGTTAGTATTTTTAGGATCATGATCGTTAGTGAATAAATAAGAAATCACACAACTGAATTAATGACCACTACCTAATTGGGAAATCCATCATCGACATGCAAGGAGGGTAAGATGTGTCAGATCCACATTCATTGTATTCCATAATAGTTAATTTTAACTACCTTTTGTAATCATTCATGTTAAATATGTAACATATTCATATGGCCTTAGATAGTCAGGTCGGTGTAATACACAAACATAGATAACGTGCTCCATGTATCTATTTTATAATATATGCATTGTAACACATTGCACATATTATCCATATTCGTTATTATTGAATAAAAGTTGCATGACCTAAAAGTAACACTTACACTCCATTGAATGTGTGAGTGCTTGATTTCTGTATTTGAATACACATCCACACATTCACTCTACATAACCAAAACTTATTTTTTACTTGCGCACTAGGTCCTAGGCCCCATGGCATGGATCATTGGTATTATAGTAGAGATTTGTTGATTTCTATGCTTGTGACCATGTGAGCACAATGAGTGTAAAGGTTTCATAGTTAGTTCTATTTCATAAATTTTAGATGAATGTCGTATCAAAATCAATATGTCTAACACCTAGAAGTAACCTCAGGTAGTCCCAAATGTTTCAAAGCTCATCACCAACACACTAGAGGCACAATACACTAATTATTTTGGTTAATTTCATAAATTAATGATGCAAATCAACCCAACACCTTCCCATCCATATCCACAATATGCTCAAATGTAGTTTTAAAAACAAACACTCTTCAAAGTACAAGTCAATCTCAACATCCCTCTATTCAAAGGTAAGATCAATGTCAAATAAGTGGATGCTTGGATTAGATAATTTGAGGTGTACCTCTTAGTCAAATATAACACTAATGCTAAGAAGATCAACTTCATAGTATTGAAGATGTCCATTATAGTCATTCAATGGTGGGATACCTTTAGTATGCAACAATCATAAGAGTGCATTTCAATCAAATCTTGGAATAATTTTGTCGATGCACAAAAGGACAAGTATTAACCTCTGCAATAATTATATGATGAATACATCAAGTTAAAAAAACTATGTCAATGTAAGGATTAGTTAGTGGAGTACTGCACCAACACTTTCTATGACTACTTTATGCACCTATGAGAGAAGGTGAGTGAAAAACTTAAGGTGTTGAAGTACATCAATGAACTCTCACATTATATCTATGTAAATATGGAGTTATTGAATTTGACACTTTCGGGTAAACATATCAAAAAATCACCAAGATCAAAGCTAAAACAAAGATGAAGTAACGTCCCACCTCTTTATCCAATGCAGTGTGCAATGGGTAACAATTTCATAAATCCACATCATATACTTCTACACAAAAGCAGACTACTTCTCAAAAATTGAAAAGCCTTAGAAAACCACTCAATAATCAAAGGTTCCTACACCTTCTTCTTTAGACAAAGGCAAGAAATTTTTTGGTGATAAGTGGTGCCATATTCATCATTCATCCATTCACGATGATTCTGAATGCCAAAAATAACACTCCTTGCTTTCAAATTGTACATCAAGACCCACATCAATGTATAACACTGATCTGGATGCCTCTTATCTAATCACTAACACTATTATGATTTAAATCTCTAAGAATCATGAATGTATCTTCCACACCAAGTTCTAGGTGAAGGGTTAACCTCTTCATGTCATCATAGATAATGCTACACAAAAGAACATCACTGTGTAATCCATAACTCAATGCCTTCGTATTTTCACCATTGTACATCCCAATCCATACTCATTAGAGTGGTTTCAATAGGAGAAAGATATACAAGTCTAAAGATAATTCATTTTTTAATACAAATTCAAGCTTATGGAGGATAATGTAACTTGTGACATTGCACCTCTAGAGGTTAATAACATCTTACTATGGAGACTGTACTTATATGACCAAAAAGTTACATATCAAGCCAAGACCCAATGTTGGACTATTTGTGTACAAAATCAATTCTAAAACCTCTTCAAGTTAGTGCCCATGACCAAAGTCACCTTGGTATCTACCAAGCAATGTCACAAACTTGTCTCGCATGCACAAAAGTTCATGTTATTTAAGGTTTGCCTCGACACATCTATACAAATGATAAATTACATTCTAACAACACAAATCACTCACACAACATCACAACAACATCAAATTGACAAGTTAATAGAGCAACATAGCAAAGTGTTCACATAGCCTGAAGGCCTTCCAATGCACTATATATTAAAACACCACATAGATTTGATTCTTGGATCCCCTCTTCTGAATAAATCCTATATTAGATATCAATTTGGGAGATTGATAAAATCCATCACCAGATATAAGAGCTCCTTGATCAAGGTAATATTAATCCTAGATCTTCTCCTTGAAGAATTCTGATAGTCCTTGCACCCAATAAGTATAGGTCCTACTTTGTATAGAATATCATGCACTCAACAAAATATCAATAAAGAATCGATACACACTACCACACATTGACAACCTTTTGGACTAGATTTGATGTGTATAATACTTTACTAAGATTAAATTGAAGTCAGATTACCATCAAGTTCCAATCCATCTTGAAAATGTCTAGAAGACATTACTCAAAAAGATGATATAGTTGGTCATGCCTTTTGACCTAACCAGTGTGATAACCACTTTTATGTACTTGATGGATGATCTACTCAGGCCTTTTCTCAACTCCTTCATCATCATCTATGTGGATGCCATTCTCATATTCAACAAGACTTGGGAAGATTATCTAGAGCACATCTCATGCAACTTAAACACCTTGCATCAACATAAGTAGAAGGCCAATTTAGTAAAGTGTACATTTAAAGTTATACAAATCTAGTATCTGGGCTACATTATTGATCACACATGAATCCATTTTGATCAAGAGAAGATCAAAGAGATCCAAAATTGGCCTACTCCATGCAGTCTCATAGAATTGAGGAGTTTTATTGGACTTGATAACTTCTACTATAGGTTCATCCTTCATTTCTCACACATTTCTTGGGATCTTAGCTAGATAACATGTGTAAGAACCAAGTTTGATTGGACTCATGCACAATAACAAAATTTTGAGGAAATCAACCAATGCCTCTACATAACACCTATTTTTGTAATGTTCAACATTGTCTATTCCTTAAAAATTCACATTGATATATATGACTATGCACTCAGTAAAGTGATCATGCGACATGGACATCCAATTGCATACCACTCAGAGATGTTCAAAAACATAGTGCAAAAGTACTCCACGTATGAGAAAAAACTATATACTATCATTTAAGCAATCAAGTAATGGCACCACTACATTGTGTGGAAGGGGATAGTTATTCATTTGGACCACAAACCACATCAATTCTTGTAAACATAAAATAAGCTAGAGAATACATAATACATGAAATAGATGACTTACTTGCAACAATTTCATCTTGTGATCAAACATAAGAAAGGGAAGGATAATAAGGCATCAAATTTCCTTAGTTAATCATCTATTCATATGCTCATCATGGTGCTAGACATGCACAATCATAACTTCATAGACTAGGTATCCCTCTACTCAACTGATCAAGACTTCACAATAACTTATACCAACATAGCTCAAGGTAAATAATTTTAGGAGTTATACTTGTCTAATCAAATTATATACAAACTTGAATGTCTATGTGTTCTTGTTATCACACCTCACCAACAACTCATTTGGGAGGTGTAGTACGTTAAAAACTCAAGACATTTTGGTGTAGCAAAGACTCTAACTACATTATAATTACAATTCTTCTTATTTCACATGTACACAAACATTGAACACCAAATCAAGTCTTGCATTCCCTATATTATCAAAAAACCTATGGATAAGAAATTAGGACTTTACACATCTCTAACGGTTCTATCTAGACCATGAAAATCTATCATCATGGGTTTTATGATTGGGTTGCTTATGACAAGATGCTAGTACAATGTTGTGTTCATTTTAATGGATAAGTTTTCCAATATGGCTATCATGGTCATATACAAGAAATACATTAACACACTTGCAATGTGTAAGCATTCTTCAACCATGTTTGAGTTCACTTTTGGATTTCAACATCCATTATATCTAATCAATATTTGTGTTTATAATTCACTTTTGGAAAGCATTATAGGACTTGACGGGTATGTAGATGGATCAATCAACAAATTTTCATCCTCAAATAGATGGGCACATTGAAGTGGTCAATTACACACTTTTCATCTTCTATTAATGTTCAACCACACACATAATTTCACTTGGGATGACAATCTACTATACATCAACATGCTTATAATAGAGCCCTTCATAGCTTTACATGTCACAGTCTATTCCAAACTTGTTTTGGGTTCAACCTTTGACACCTCTAGACATCTCTTACTATGCACTAACTAACATTGAGTCATGCAGACAAGAAAAGGAAGAGGATAAAGTTGATAATTTTTTGTAACACATCCAGTCTATCCATTAGAAAGTTTGGTAGATTCTCTCTTGCACATAAGAAAATTACAAGGAGCACTATGATGCACATCACATACCTCATGCATTACAAGTTAGTGATAATGTTCTTTTGTACCTTTAGAAGTGCTTCAAAGGTATAGATCAGAAGATCAAGCCTCTTATCTATGTTATTTACACCATTTTATATGCAACTAGTGAGAACACCTTTATTTTTTATCTGCCTTCATAGTTAGGCATTCACCCAGTCTTTAACGTGGAAATTCTAACGTTTTACGCTTCACCCCTTTTTGCACCAATAGTGACATAATATCTTTTTAATTTAGATCATGAATAATTTTTCCAAATAGAAAAGGACCAGACAATCAAAGTGACATACTCATACACCTGCTATGGCACATGTTAACTTTCTTGAGAAATCAAAGTTAGACAATATATTGATTAAGATAAGTGGTACACTTATTATTAACTTCAAGTGTAATTAACTTAGATGCAAACCAATGAAATGAAGACCATTTCTCTTCAAGAAAGGGTAAATCATTCATGTGTACTCCAACACACTCCTTACTTATTCATTTTCATAGAGCTCACACCTCTCACACAATTATGCACACTCCTTTGTAAGAAGCTTGCGTTTATGTGATGATCACTTCAGATTGTAACCTATGCATCTCACTACACTCTCCTTAGCTTGCAATCTTACATGCTTCACTAGCATCTACTCGTAGACTAGCCTACTTTGTTAGGCCCCACTTTGGCACAACCACATGATGGGTCACCTTGATTGTGTGCCTCGACTAGTGGTCCAAAACCATCCTAAACCCATAGGATTGATTATCATTAGCAATCAACTAGGATTCTCAGGATCATGACCATTAGTGAACAACTAGGAAATCATGTGATTGAATAATTGGTCACCACCTAGTTAGGAAATCCATCATTGACATGTAAGGAGGGTGAGATGTGTCAGCTTTGCCTTCATTATACTCTTCAATTTTTTTAAATTATCCTTTGTAATCATACATGTTAAATATATAACATATGCATCCCACTTTAGACAATTAAGTCAATGTAATACACATGCATAAACTAAATAGCATGTTATGCATATCTATTATATAATAAATGCACCATAACACATTGTACTTATTCTCCATATTCATTATTATTTAATAGAAGTTATATTTCTTGAAAGTAAGACTTTCATTCCAATGAATATGTGTTTGATTGTTCTATTTGAATACACCTTCATGCATTCACTATGCACAACCCAGGCTTAGTTTTTACCTACACACTTGGTCCTATGCCCCACAATTTATATCAAAAAATCAAAACTGTGATCTCACTAACCCATTTTTCAATAAATTCATTCCATGGGTGAATAAGGGTGAAGGGCTAGGGTTTTATCAATCAATGAAGAGTGACACCCTGTACCCTATATTTGAATACATCACCAAAAAGGTAATAGAAAACCTGTAACAATGAAGTTGGTCATATTTAAATGTCATAATTATTTTGTACTAGACACCTATATCACAGTTAAACACTAGACACTAGCATGAACAATAGTGTCTAGATTTAATTGTAGTGTCTACAACCATAAAATATAATTTTTAGAATTTGAAAACTAATCAAAGACACTAACCCTAACATAATTTACATTTTTCTAGTCTAGATCTACTACACATAGTAAACTAGCTAAGTAAAATTGTTTCCTATTTATTATAATATCTTTCAATAGCTATATTTTACTATTTTTAGTAATATCAATTATATAAATTCATAATATTGTATGAGTTTTCTAATTAATTGGCCTTATATAGATTAGTTTATCACCCTTGTTCTTGAACTAATTCTATATTTCTTAACCCTAGGTCCCACATATTTAAGTTTAGGGTTAAATGTTGAGGAATTAATCCTCACATGGTACTTAGGAAATAAAATATTGTAAGTAATTATTATGTGTGTAACAATTACATATGAATATTTATGTAATTAAGGAAAATACGAGTTGTATATATACAATTCAATAGAGGTAGATAATTAGGAGAGAAAATAAGATGGAGAGAATAAAGGTTGTTAAAACAACCTACCTAGATTAGTGTCAGTGGTTTGAGGAGTTGTTATAGGAGTTAGCGTTAAACTCCTATATATATGTAATTTGTTTTGTTAATAAAATTATGTGAAGTTGATCAACCCCAAAATTATTGTTTCTAAATCTTTGACTCTTCCCCCACTAGAGACATTTATAATATTTGGTATTAGAGTAGGCCTATCCTAGACCTCTCTGTACCTTTCATTCACTGTGATATACATCAAAATGACATAAATAATAGCTATGTTGTGTATACCACATACAATAGTAATTTTTTTGTCCTTTCACTATTCTTGCATACTACCAATAGTTTAGAAATATATATTATGTGTGAAGCTACTTGCATACACCATCTATCTGCATCTTTTTCTTATAAGCTTCCATCATGTTCATCTCCTTCTATAGTCTATGCATCCATTTTGTTCACATTATTCATTCCATGCACACACGCACATGTGCGGGCATACGCGCGCGCGCGCACACACACACACACACACACACACACACACACACACACACACACACAAACATATATTAGGTTATATTTTTATTTTTGGTTGGGTGTATTAACTTGAAGTAAAAGGATTGGGAGATTTTACACTGGAGATCTCTGAATTGAAGAATCTCATTAGATCTCTAACTCAGATCCCATTTGAAGCATGAGATACAACTTGACTCAAAGAATTCCATAGTGATTTTATCTCGTATAGACTAGGATAACTCCACATAATACAGATCATCATCTAGATATGACTTCTTTAATTTCCCTCCATTTCATTTCTTCCAGCATGGCATTCTAGATCAACCGTTAAAAAAAGAAAATAAAAAAAGAAAAAGAAATAAGGAGAAAAATAGTGTGATATATCTCATGAAAATGATCATATATTATTATTTATCTGATGAAATTGGACCATTCAAATTGAATTATAGGAATTGAGTTCATTATTTGGTTTCAGAGCAAGTTCAAAGCTTGGAGACATTAGAGATGGTGAGAGGACAAGGATGAATCAGACTATAAAAGAGCTACAGAGGAAATGAGAATAATTAACCAAGATCATTGAGAATCAAATACAAAGTAGAACATAAAATGATGTTGAAAATGACACAAATAATGAAGATGAAATTCTACAAGAGGAGTAATAGGATTAGCTGTCATCAAAGAAAGAGAGGATGGTTAGATATTTAGAAGGAATGAACTACGGAAACAAGGTTGATGTTCTAGATTATGGAGGAATTTTAAAACCAAAGCAGTTGATAGATTGAATGAATAACATTGAGATTTTTTGTGAATGGAGAATTATGAGAGAAGACAAGAAGGTAAAGTTTTCATACATGAAATTGAATGGTCATGAAATGATTTGGTGGTATCACCTATGGAAAGAAAGATAGAAAAGGTAAAGAGAAGATCAACTCATGGAAAAAGATGTATAAAAAGCTAAGGGAGATATTTCTACATGTGGATTTTGCACAAACCCTATACAGAAGATTCCAAAATTTGAGTCAAAAGGATCATAGTATACATATAAAATTTAAAATCTTTTTATACGACTGAATCATGATGAAAAAGAATAACAACTGGCCACAATGTATGTAAATGGTTTGAATTTTTTATTCAAGATGAATTAAGCATGCATATAATACTTTGCATGGAGGAAGCCTATAAATTAGCTTTGAAGGTAGAAGAAAAAAATAGAAAGAATTTTAGAAAGACATCTATTGGAACAAGAAGAGGATAATCCCATGTGATAGAGAGTTGACACTGACTTAATACAAATAGAGGTGGGTTTAATACCACTATAGGAGAATCATCATGTGGTTCAAAATGACAAGAAGATAATAGATAAGGGTTTCGATACTAGCAATGAGAAAAAGGATCTTAGAGAGAACAAAGCTATGGTGGTGGTAGAGGATGGTTTTTGAATAAATGTAGGTCTTATGTTTGTTACATATGTGATAAAAAGGCCATAGAGCATTTGAATGTCTACACTACTAGGATCAAGAAAAGAGGCAAGAGGATCACCCAAGAGTGAATTTAGTTGAATTTGAAATAGAATAGCAAAATATTGAAGTTATAATAGTAGATATTGTATAAAATCTCATGATGAGAAGAAAAATGATTGATCCAAGGAAAGAACATGTGCAAAATAAAGAAGGTGGTAATGCATGGATGCGAACAAATATCTTTCAAACAAGGTGTACTTCAGGAGGTAAGATATGTAAAGTAATTATAGATGGTGGTAGTTGTAAAAATATGGTCTCTAATGACACGATTGAGAAACTAGGTTTGTAATGTGAAAAGCATCCTAATGCTTATCAGGTTTCATGGTTTAAGAAAGGGAATTAAGTTACATTACATAAAAGGTTCTTAATGAAGTTTTATATAGGTGAAACTTATAAGGATGAAATATGGTATGGTGTTATACTAATGGATGCAAGACATGTGTTATTGGGAAGGCCATGGTAGTTTGATAGAAAATCAATTCATGATGGATCACAGAACACATTTAGTATCTAGAAGGGGGTATGAAGGTATCTTTTTACATCTTAAAGAATAAATGTAGGTTGAAAGCATGCTGACTGGAAAATAATTTATCAAAGACATGAATATGATAGTTTGCTTTTATGAATTGGTAACAAATAAAGAAAATACATAAGTGGTACAAGTAATAGTAGAAACAATAGTAGTGTTGAAATATTATGCAGATGTTATACCAAATGAGTTACTATATGGTTTACCACCAAAGAGAGATATTCAACATCATATTGATTTGATTTCTAGATCAGCTCTACCCAAACAAAAAACTCATAGGATGAGTCCAACAAGACATATAAAATTAAATAAATAGGTTATTAAATTGGTGAGGAAGGGTGTAGTAACGGAGAGTGTGAGTCCATGTGAAGGACCAATGTTGATAAATCCAAAGAAAGATAGAGGGTGGAGGATGTGTGTGGATAGTAGAGAAATTGATAAAATTATAATCAAGTATAGGTTTCATATACCTCATTTTGATGATATAATGGATGTTCTTGTAATAAAAAAATAGTTTACCAATATTTATCTAAGGAGTGGATACTATCAGATTCAAATTCATGAAGGAAATGAATAGAAAATAATGTTCAAGACTAAAGATGGTTTATATGAGTGGATGGTGATGCCTTTCAAGGTATCTAATACACCCAACACATTTATGAGGGTAATGAACATAATGTTATGAGAATATGATGGTAAGTTTATGGTCATTTATTTTGATTATATTTTAATATTTAGTAATATTAAAAAAGATCCCTTACAATATTTGACAATGGTGTTAGAATTTAAAAAAATAGAAGATATTATGCAGAACAAGTTGGTATTTTTAGGGTTTGTGGTTTTAGTAGATGGTGTAAGGATGGATGAAGAAAAAGCAAAGGAAAATTTTAAGTGCCATATCCAACAGAGCATCATAGAGTTAAGAAATTTTCATGGTTTAACAAACTTTTATAGAAATTTCATTAATAATTTTAGTAGTCTTGTACCAATAATGAATACATATAAGAGGAAAATAATTTTCATGGACAAGTGCAACAATAAAATGCTTTGAGTTGTTCAAGAAGAACATTACAAAAAATCCTATTTTAACATTACTAGATTTTAGTAAAGTGTTTGAGGTTGATTTTGATGCTTCATTTGTAGGAATTGGTGCTATGTTGAGTCAAGAAGGGAAGCCAGTAGCATATTTTAGATAAAAATTAAATGAGATAAGAACAAATTAATCTATATATGATGTTAAAGTGTTTGCCATTATACAAACATTAAGACTTTGGAGGCATTACCTATTGCCTATGGAGTTTATCCTATTGACTGATCCTAATACTTTGAAGTATGTGAACACTCAAAAGAAGTTAAATAATAGGCATGCAAAGTGGGTGTCTTTCTTACAGGGCTATAGTTTTGTGTTGAAGCATAAATCAAGAAAACAAAATTAGGTAGCTAATGCTTTGAGTAGGAAAGTGGGGTTGGTAACTACTATATGGTGAGTGAAGTATTTGGATTTGAATTTATTAAATAAGTATATGATACTGATACAAATTTTGGTAAGATAGCTGAGCAATACCAAAATCCATTGATATGTGATACAATTAATGTTTATGATTAATATCTTATGCATGATGTTTTTATATTTCAAGAGAAATAAATATATATTCCAATTAGGTCTCTAAGAGACAATATTATAAGAGAATTGCACAGTGGTAGTTTGGCTAGACATTTAGGTAAAAAAAAGGCAATACAATTGGTGGAAAAGTATTTTTTGCCAAATATGAAGACAGATGTGATAAGATATGTTTCAAGGTGCAGGATATGTTAGGTGGTAAAAGGACATATATAAAATATAGGGTTGTACATGCCATTACTTGTTCCAAGAAGACCATGGACAATATTGTGTATGGATTTTGTTTTGGGATTACCAAACACATAAAGAGGTAATAATTCAATTTTTTTTGTTGTAAATAGATTTTATAACATGGTTCATTTTATTAAATCTAATAAAGCCAATAATGCCTCTAGAGTTAGAGTACTATTTTTTAAAGATATTGTGAGATTACATGGTGTTCCAAAAATCATTACATGGGATAGGGATGCAAAATTTATAAGTCATTTTTTGTGGATTTTATGAATGAAGATGGGTACTAAGCTACAATTTAGTAGCCTATACCACTTCCAAATATATGGATAGAGAGAAGTTGTAAACATTATCATATGAGGGTCTAAAAATGTAGTTTAATATTTTTTTTAATATTTTTATAATATTATAAATTGTATAATTTTATAACCGAACTTGAACTTTAGTTGATATGCATCTGATAGGTTAAATTTAGTTTTTAGTTTATTTTTAGAGATGCATGTATTTGCATACAAAACTTACTAAAAATAATAACTTTTAAAAATAGCAGGTTATGTTTTACTATTTTTTAAAGTTCTAAATTTTACATGTCAACTCCAATTCTGAGTTGAGGCTTATTTATGCATGGTTTGTAATTATTTGAATCATTCAATATGAATCACTATAGGATATTATTTCATAAGCTTTGCCTATTGGTATTTTCTTATCTTGATAGTAATCGAGTTCATTTATTAATACAATATTTTATTACTATAGAGATATATTTTATTTTATATTTATAATTTATGTGGCACCTTTTTCATTATACCAAATTCATATCTTGATTTCAATGGAACATTATTGTATTATTCCATTATCTTGAGGATATAAATTATCATTAAAGCATAATATGTTCATTTTATTTTAGGTCACATAATCATCATATTCCAAGTGTCCTCAAGATCAAAGTGTCATTTAACTAATTGTTATGCAAGGTTGATATCATTACCAACTCCATTATTAGTGTCTAGTTTCTATGGTTGTTATTTGTTGGAGCTCCCATTTTTTGATGTCAACTCAAATATCACCCCATGAAAAAATTTAAAAATTCCATATTAATTCATATGATCATTGGTATAATTTTGTTATCATCCATCTCATCTACATAAAAAATGAGATACATCATGATAGCTCTATGATTTGAAAAAGGAGAATCCTTAATCTCAATAATAAAGGTATTAATAAATTAAAGCAAAGTCTATCATGGAATCACCATTTTAGTTATAATTTATGTGGCACATCATCATCATGCTAATATGAAATATAAGATCATATAACAGAAGGTGTAAGCACATAATTATGATCTCATAATCTCACATATTAATGTATGTATCCAAACATATATTTATGTTCAAGCATATAATGTTTCAAAATAATTAATCACCATTTAATGATTAAAAAATATAACATAATAATAGCTTCAAGGAAAAATTCCATGGTTCGAAAAATAGGGGTCTCAAGGTGGGGCACTACAATAATGTAATTACATTATTACTTAATTTTTCAAAGATATGTAAACGAAATTTTATCTATATATCTTAGAAATATGTGTTTTATTTTTTAAATCAAAACACAACTATTTTCCTTGATTCTGTTATTATAGTGCATGTGGCCACAGTCCACTGAGTATTGTTTTCCAAAATAAGGAGTTATTATATCCATCAAATAATATTAAAAAGTGTATATTTTTCATTCATTATAGTTTCAAATGCCATGATATACATTTACACAAAATGTGTTAAAATATATGTACATATGCAATACACATACAATAAATATACACATTTATCATTAGTTTACATGATAAATAAATAAAAGAACAAAAATTTAACTATATATGACTAGTTTGGAATAGGCAACAAATAGTATCACATTTTTTATAATAGTAAAAAAATCATCAATTGGATATCCAATTTGATCTGCAATAAATTTTAATTTTGATTTGCAACTAATCTTCAATTTCATCTGAAAACTCTCTCATTTTATATATTATTTGATCTCTAGTTCAATCTATAGGTGATACCTATATGGTCTTTAATTAATTTTTTTAATTTATTTCTTATTTGATGACAAATGAATGACTAAATTGGAGATTTTTTTTATATTATAATTTTTTTGATACTAATGGTCACTTATAATTTTAATTTATATATAGTTGATGAATGTGCTATCCATGATATATTACAATACATTAGATATCAAAACTATTGGCTAAAACCTCCATCAAAACATATTTTTAAATTTTTACTTTTAATGTCGTTATTGATTATGTGGGGTCATTGAGGATGGGACTGATCTTAATTTTGATTATGACCTTCATCTTTCCTTTCACTCACTCTGCCTGCAATATCTCCAATCACTTTTGTCATTTTATGTGTAGTCGTGACATGTCACACATTGTGCACATATTATTGTGCATTAATCATGAAGGGATGTTTATGAAAACTATTTATATATATACACAATGGCTAATATTTATAGTAATTCCCCATTGAGCCCCATGGAAATGTGGATTATGATATTTTTGACTTTCCAACTTGAGGCTCAATGTTTTTCATTTTATTATTTTTAGGCTTAAATATCTTGACAATTTTATCACGTGCATTTACGATCAATTAGATGTTATTATCATCGAAATGAGAAAATTGAAAAACATTGTATGTGATGTAAAGCAAAATGTTGTTAAAATACATTTAAATTCTCTTAAAACATATTTGTGAATAATATAAATGTTTATACATTTATAAAATACTAAATATTTTCCTATATTTTTAAGAGATGTGTTAATATCTCAAATCCATAACATTAATCTTTAAAAGAACCTTTGATTTTTTTTGGTGATAATATACCTTAAAATATAAGTTGTAGGCTCAAATAGTACAAATCCAAGGTGGCTTAAGGAAGTAACTTTATATTTAATTATTATACACACTACTACCTATAAGGGTGTTTTGAGAGAATATTTGAGACAATAATTTAATAAATCATCTCAAATTGAGACAAAAAAAAGTTGTGTAGTGTCTCTAATATTGTCTCAAAGTGGGTGTCTGTAATTATTGTCTCACCAGAGACAATATAGGATACTACTTATATTGTCTCTTGAGAGATAATATTATTTTTGTCTCTTGAGAGACAATATTTTTTTGGTCTCTCGAGAGATAATTTTTTTTTATCTCTTGAAAGATGATTTTTTTTTACTCTTGAGAGATGATATTTTTTTTTGTCTCTCGAGAGATGTTAAAAAACACCATTTTTTTGTCTCTTAAGAGATAAAATATTTTTAATTACAACTATTATCTCTCAAGAGACAAAATTAATTTAATGAAATTAAAAAAAAAAAAAAAAAAGAAAAAACTAAATTCCTCCCAGTGCAATCAATCGATAAATATCGTCAATGATATTGAAACATCTAGTGATTATTAGTATAAAAAAATTATAAAACAATTTAGATAGAATAATCTTGTGTCCACAACTTGTAGGTCTACAAGTATTTTATTATATCAAAAATAAAAAATACAAAAGGGTGCTTATATGCCGTTAACCCTTTAGAATGATAAAGGGATGAACTTCACTATATTTTAATAAAATCCATTCGTAGAACTATGTGATTCATTTGGACACTTCATGATTTTCAATCTTATTGTACCAGTTTTTGATGTGATACTACTCTTAAGTGTAATTTAAAAATATTAATCTTCTTCCTTTATTGATCCTTATTCAGAGTTACCTCCATAAAAAAACCAATATTTTGTTAACATTTTCAATGTGTTTTCACAAAACTATATCAAAGAAACTAGTGCTTTGAAATTGTTCTCTAACATGCTCATACAAATATGTTCCTCCAACCCAACACCTACCATCCATTTTTCATGAAATGCTCATTAGTTTTTATAAATATTAGAAATATTTCTACCTAGTAACGTTAAATAAATATTTGATACCACAATGCATACAAAAAAAAAAAGAGTTGAGTATGGCATGTGTGACGCTGTTATATGATACTTCCCTCCTTGAATTCTCTTAAAAATATATCTTTATCTTACCATTTGGACTCACAAATATAACTTCAAGCAACAGTCTATGTGGACACTGATACTGATAGAGAACAAGTTTGTCTTTTCTAGCAAGAAACTTCAATTTCAAATAATTTACCTTCAAATAAAGGTTATCATTCTATTGATTTGATAATTCACCTTCCAAACCATGTGAAAATTAAAAATTTAATTAATAAAACTTTGTACACACCCATGTCCATCACAAAAATGGCATGGATAGAGAAGTACACCAATACAAATTTGAAAAAAAGACTATAGCAGTAATGGCTTATCATACAACCTTAATAATAGTGTTTTCTGAGTGCTTACGCTTGTTAAGGTATTATGATGGAACAAAATCCCTAACTATAGGGATATGCCACTTCATTTATAAAATTCTTATAATTGAAACTTGTATTACATCACATGATAATAACCACAAGCTAGAGATGGTCCACAAGGCATGATGGCCAAACTACTGGCACTTAGAACTAAGGACCAAATCTCATTGGTGCTTAAGCTTAGTGTGGCATACTTCAAGAGATCTATGATCAAATATCAAACCTTATAATGTCAAAACATAGTCAATTCATCATTATTATACTATAAAATAGAAGACACAACCATAATCAATATACAAATGCCTTTCACCTCTGCCACAATATATATACACAATGGCTAATATTAATAGTATTTCCCGATTGAACCCCATTGAAAGGTGGGTTATGATATTTTTGAATTTCCATCTTGAGGCTCAATATTTTTCATTTTATTATTTTTAGGCTTAGATATCTTGACAATTTTATCATGTGCATTTACGATTGATTGGATGTTATTATCTTCAAAATGAGAAAATTGGAAAAAGTTGTATATGATGTAAAGTAAAATGTTGTTAAAATACATTTAAATTCTATTAAAACATATTTTTTGAATAATATAAATGTTTATACATTTATAAAATACTAAATATTTTCCAATATTTTTAAGAGATGTGTTAATATCTCAAATCCATAACATTAATCTTAAAAAGAACCTTTGAATTTTTTTGTGATACTATACCCTAAAATATAAGTTGTAGGCTCAAATAGTACAAATCCAAAGTGGTTTAAGGAAGTAACTTTAGATTTAATTATTATACACACTACTACCTATAAGGGTGTTTTGAGACAATATTTGAGACAATACTTTAAAAAATCATCCCAAATTGAGTCAAGAAAAGGTTGTGTAGTGTCTCTAATATCATCTAAAAGTGGGTGTCTCTAATTATTGTTGCACCAGAGATGATATAAGATACTAATTATATTGTTTCTTAAGAGACAATATCATTTTTGTCTATTGAGAGACAATATTTTTTTTGTCTATCGAGAGATAATTTTTTTTTTAATCTCTTGAGAGATGATATTTTTTTTGTCTCTCGAGAGATGATAAAAAACACCATTTTTTTTTGTCTCTTAAGAGATAAAATCATTTTAATCCCAACTATTGTCTCTCGAGAGACAAAATTAATTTAATGAAATTATAAAAAAAAAATTCCTCCCAATACAACCAATCGATAAATTTCGTCAATGATATTGAAACATCTAGTGATTATTAGTATAAAAAAAATTATAAAATAACTTAGATGGAATAATCTTGTGCCCACAACTTGTAGGTATATAAGTATTTTATTATATCAAAAAGAAAAAATACAAAAGGGTGGTTACATGCCATTAACCCTTTAGAATGATAAAGGGATGAACTTCACTAAATTTCAGCAAAATCCATTCCTAGAATTATGTAATTCATCTGGACACTTCATGATCCTCAAGTTTTTCAATCTTACTATAGCAAATTTTGGTGTGTTACTACTCTTAAGTGTAATTTAAAAATCTTACTCTTCTTCCTTTGTTGATCCTTGTTCAGAGTTACCTCCATCAAAAAACTAATATTTTGTTAACATTTTCAATGTGCTTTCACAAAACTATATCAAATAAACCAGTGCTTTGAAATTATTCTCTAACATGTTCATATAAATATGTTTATTCTCAACAATTGCAGAATTTTCCCTATATTTTAGTTTATTCTCAACTAAATTCATAGAGGCTAGTACCTTAAGAAATGAAAATTTAAAAATCCCTACAGATTCATATATCCCCTTCTAAATTTAACAATGCAGTATATGTGACTGCCAAAACATGAAGATAGTTAGGATGTAACAAATACCAAGAATACATTACCAAAACATATGTAGTATTTTGCATATTTTCCTAAGCATTTTACACTGATAATTTTTCCCATAATTAGTTTGTGGAAGTAGATAATTTAAAACCTCATTACTACGACCATTTTTCCAAAAATATTATATAATTGTGCAATTAACATTGTTTTTATGACAAAAAATAGATAGATACAACAACAATATGTATACAATAACTGTCAAGGAAGCGATCCAACTCTCACAAGCAAAAGAGAAAAGTCCAAAAATAAAAATGCAAGGGAAGTGCATAGATTAACATGGTTGTGGAGCAAGAATCATGTTGTTGATATTGATATCAATTAGAGTCTAGTTTTATAAGTTGAGGTAGATACATTAATTACCTAACTCGACACCTTGAAGATTCACAAGAAGGGCTATTTGAAGGGTTTAGAGGATGCTTCCGTATCCATGAAGGATACAAAATTGAGGGTATGTACCTGGAAAAGAGAAAAATGCCCCTTGAACTAGTTCCTTGTCCACAAAAGAGGAAAAGTAAAACTATAGAACTTAGTTCTAGATCTCTTACAAGCTATGTTGTAGGAATCAAATGAAATCGAGAGGAGATCTAGGTGGTAAAAAAGCTGTTTGTAGGTGGTTTAGATATGCTTCCATTCATCAAATGAAGCCTGTACATCATTCATACAATTGCACCTCAAACAAAGAAATAATGAACTAACTAAGTGTATTAATGTGAGAACATCTAATCAAATGTGTACAATTAAGGAAGAAATATATTTAGTAAACTACACTGCACAAATTTATCCTAAATTTACCTCCACTAGTTTTTCACCATCATTTTTGAAGGACAGTAACACACGCATTTTCTCAACATCAGAGACCACTTCTAACCTAAACAAAATGAAAGTAGGATGGCCTAGAGCTATGCTAGCTTTCACAATTCTTCTACCTATGTATGTTGTAGCTCCCAATATTTGAACTCTGATACTCTTCTCCATGCCTTCTCTCAATCTATGCCTTTAATGGTCAGTCAATTTGTTAAACGAATGGAGAAAAATCCTTTTAATATAGAGTATAATTCAATATGAATCAAAGATATAACCAGATCTAATATGAATGTAGATTGCTTTTGGAGAAAACTAACTCAACATTTCCTTTTGTCTAGCCATAACAAACAGATTTTGTTGAATCATAAGGGATATATGTTATTGTATAATGCTTGACATAAACATCCATAGTGAGTAAAAGTTAATCAAATGGCATAAATATTGTAGCATTAATTCTGTCGCCCAATCCCATAGCTCCAATCCAAGATTCTTCGTATTGATTAAATGTTGTGTAGGAAGAATGTGATGGCTAGCTGGGGCACTTCCCTGATGAAATACTAGGGAAGACATCCAAAATGATCACCAGGCTTGGTGGCAGTGTATACAACTAGAAAGTTGATGTTGATCGAGAGGTCAGGTCCTTGATGACATTCTTGACAAAATAGATGCCTTGGCCTTGTTTAGTTACATTTAACCACATTGATAGAATCTATGCCTAGATTCCCAAGATACTGATCACCCACAATTGAAAGGGTTGTATTCAGAGCTTCATTTTCAAATCAACAGTGCCTCAGAATAAGATGACCATGATGGGATGTGTGAGTGAGCACCCAAGTGCCCTGCAATGACCAGATGAGGATAAAAGGTAGGGGCATGATGTAGAACCCTCTCATGGGTAATCAAGTGGAATGATAGAAAATAGAGTTGGGTTTGGATTAGTCTAATTATAGGGGAAAAACTTGATGATGGATTGCTACTTTCAACAAACATAACATTATTCATCAAAGGCACTGCTCTCAAATTGGTATGTTAGGTGAGAGCATACTTCCACAACGATGGAGTGCTAATACATATGTCATAAGTGAATCGAGGCCAATTCCAACAAATATTTTTGTTCAAGAAAAACTGTACTACTGAGGGATGTCATTCCTTTAATTTCTAACTAGTAAATTGCATTATGAAGACTTTCCACATACTTGTTGTAAGGTATATTTCAATAAAATGTTCTATCTTTGATACCCAAAAAATCTTGTAAAAAGCAAACTTCTAAAAATTATTCTTCAAATCCTTTTTGAAATCTAATTATATTTCCACTGTTCCTGTTTGTGCTTTGTTATTATAAATCATTTTAGACTACTTAATAAAAAATAAATAATTAATGCAACATATTACATTTCAGTAATAATGAAAAAGTGTTGCCTAAAACAAGATCGTAAAGTCAAACCCAAATTAAAAAAATAACATATATGCTGAATTCATTCAATATTTTAATTATACTATTCCAAGCTTCTCTATAATCATTGCATCCATTTTGATAATCAGAGACACTCAAAAATCATCACCTATTTTAGATAACAAAACTTGGCATCTCCAATCGAATGCCTCCCATCAACATTAACTAGAACACCTTCACACTATTTTTTAAAAGTGAAAACAAGTCAGTTGACAAGCAACATAGTTGCTCTTAGCAGAAGTACAGGATATTGAAGGACTACAAGAGGAATTGGCTCTGCTAGAGCTTGGTGAATGATTTGGTTGTCTTTTGAGTTTGGCTTTTATGTTAATGATAAAAACAAAATTAAAATTAAGCACCTTAATTTTTTACCTCACGTTATATTGTAATGTTCAAGAGGTACAATATCAAAGTTCACAAATTGTTGCATTGGTATTGTCACTTTGCTAACAAGCCTTTCAATAAATGATGTACAAGAAACATCTTTTTTGTCCCTTTGTTTAATTTATTAATCCTTGGGATAAATCAATTTCATTTTGCAATGTTTGAATATAGCTTCGAATAATTTATTAATTTCTTAGTGGGGTCATTGAGTAATTAATTGACTAGGCAGAGAGTCAATCAAGTGTGTCAGTATGAACATTTTGTTAGGGCAATGAGAATGTAGAATGAAGATGTTTAGTAGCTGCGATGGAGGCCTATTTAAGGCAAGTGTCATTATCCTTGACACAGTGAAGACACTTGTTTAGTGTTGTAGTTCACAATGTAGAGGGGTAAAGTGTCCCGGCCGAGCAAGAGAAGAAAATCAGGGAGAACTAAATGTAAAGAGAAAAAACAGAATAGGAAAGTAGTGTATCCACAGAGACATTTAGAGGAGACCACAATAAGAAGTGAGAAGGTCATTACAAGCTTTGAAATAAGTTATATATTACAAATAAATGAAATTGCTACATATGTTACTTATGGCTCCTCTACAATTTCATCCATGGCATTGATTCCATTCTCGTCATTACCATTTAGCTTTTCTATACCCCATCTCAACAAGCTGAGATTTCCCATAAAATTATTCGCCAACACCATAATAAAGCCAACAATTGAACAAATAAACATTGTGGATTCAACTGCCAAAATCTACAACTACAATATTCAAAGACTTTGCAAAGAGAATCGATTGGAGGAAGCTATGTTCATCTTGCATGATCTGGATAAGCGCACCATTCTAGTAGACTTTGACATTTATTCATGTTTGTTGCAGGTTGTACCAACGGGAAATCTCTAAAACAAGGTAAGAATCTCCAAGGCCACATGCTTTTAACTGGATTTCAACTAAGTGATGACTTCGTAGGCACTAAACACTTGAGTATGTATTCAAACTATGATAATTTTGATGATGCACGCCACCTATTAGACAAAATGCCTAAACCAAATATTATACCATGGAATGTTATGATAAGATGTTGTGTCATTCATGGATTCTATGATTGTTCCCTTACAATATATTATGAAATGTAGAGGGCAGGCGTTTGTCTAGACATGTCTACGTTCCCCCTCATTCTCGAGGCATGCACTAACTTGGAGTTTCTTCCAAAGTAAGCATATCCATGACTTTGTGGTGAAGTGTGGGTTTGAGTCTGATGATTTTGTGGGGAGTGCTCTCATAGACATGTATGCAAAATATGGTGTCATTGAGTATGCAGGTCAGTTAGCCTTAAATTAATTTTGGTGAATTTCAAAATATTGAAAGGAAGGGGGGAAACTGGCCACCTAAACCCTTCTTTCAGACAATTCAATTGATAATTAGTATCATTATTTTTTTATTTCGACAAAAAAAGGAAGATTGTAGGACACTTAAATAAGAAAGATTTACCCGATGGTCTTGATGCATTGGTTTTAACTAGCAGCATGTGCGTCATATTGTCCTTGTAATCTTGGACAACTTCATATCCATAGCCGGGGCCATCAACCCATCCATCCAGAAGGCGCGCAATATCCCACCTTTCAAGGATGTTTTGCTTTTTAATCTCTTCAAGATTGCTTTTCACTTCATCCACAGAAGTCAAACGCCACTGACCTGATACTACGTTTGCAACCCTAGAGACTTTCTGAAATTCCATTCTACCAATTATGTTCTCAAACAACACGCAAAACACAGTGCATGAGTTTCCATTATTTGCACAGAATTTATAGACATGAACGAAGTGCATTACAGCCAAGCATTTACCTTTAAAATACATAAATGTGCATAGCTAGTACGACGATTCCCTCTGACACTGTTTCTGTTTTGATTTAGACATTCCCGCTTTGGATAAGATCGATGAGCTAGCTTATTTGTTTTATCCTTTTTACAGTTGGAGATTTTATCCCGTGTATCGTGCTTCTCACTTAAAAAAAACACATCGTATAAAGTGACGACTATAGCCATAATATAATATAATGTAATGTAATGGTGGTACATCTCCGAATAATGTTAAGTGTTCTTGCATCGGAGGGCTGTTGGCTTATTCGGTGCGTTAAATATGAATTGAACCACGTGAATTTAATGCTATTTAAATACGATAAAAAAAATCAAATATAATTTTTGGACCCCCTGGATTTAGTGCTAATCGAACTTATAATTCTTAAAAAATTCACATGCAGTTTTTGAGTATTAATATTATGGATTGGAGATGTAGGTACATCTCTTAACAATATAGATATTCTTACATATGAGGCTCTTGGTTTATGTGGTAAAGCTTTTAATTTATATGGTATCCTTAAATAAATTAAATTGTAAGTTTTTTCATTTATGTGGTGTTTTTGTAAAAATTGAATTTAAAATTATCTTCTTGAATTATTTGGAGATTTGTATTATTTGAATTTACAATTTATTTTCTTCAAATACATGGCCGACAAATTTTTTCAAAGATTTTTCTGAATTTTAGTGTCATGGATTTGAAATATTATCACAACTCCTAAAATTTTGATAAAGATTTAGTATTTTGTGAATGTATAATCATTTATATTATTCATAAATATATTTTAACAACATATGTATTTTAACAATAATTTGCTTTACATCACATACAATTTTTTTCAAATTTCTCCATTCTTATATAACAATATCCAACCGACCATAAATGCACGTGATAAAATTGTCAAGGCATTTAAGCCTAATAATAATAAAATGAAAAATATTCAGCCTCAATTTAAGAGAGTCAAAATTCTCATAATCAACATTTCCATAGGTATCAATAGAATAATTAAGATCAATATTAACCATTGTGTTTGTATAAATATAAATATATATAAGTAATTTGTATAAACATTCTTTCATGATTAATTCATAATAATATGTGCACAATGTGTGACGTGTCATGATTAAACATAAATTGATGAAAGTGATTGGAGATCTATAAAGCAGATTGAGTGAGAAGAAAGATGAAGGTCATAATCGACATTAAGATCAATCCCATCCTTAATGACCCGACATAAACAACAACTATATTGATAATAAAAATTAAAAAATATATGTTTGGTTGAGGGGTTTAGCCAATAATTTTGGTATCTAATGTATTGTAATATATCATTTATAGTTTAATATTGACATACCCACAAAAATTATATATATATATATATATATATATATATATATATATATATATATATATATATATATCAATTTTTTAAAATATGTAATAAATCTCTAATTTAATTATTAATTTGTATTCAAATAAAAAATGTAATAAAAAATTATATAGAAATCATTTGTAGTCAAATCATAATCAAATGAGAGATCAGGTTTGAGATGAAATAGAAAATTAGTTGAAGATCAAAATGAAAATTGGTTGGAGATCAAATTGGAGATCCAATTGATGAATTTTTTACTAAATTATAAAAAATGTGATATTATTTAATATCTATTTCAAATTAATCATATATAATTAATTTTTTATTCTTTTATTTATTTATCTTTATGACTAATGATAGATGTGTATATTTATTGCATGTGTATTATATATATACATATATTTTTACATCTTTTATGGAAATGTATGTCATTGTATTTAAAACTACAACATATGAAAGATATATACTTTTTATTATTATTTGATGGATTTAATAGCTCACTCATTTGGAAAAAAATACTCAATAGATTGTAGCCTCACACACTTAAAAAATATAATTAGAAAAAATAGTTATATTTTGATTTAAAAAATAAAACACATATTATTGAGATATATAAATTTAATTACATGTATGTATAGATTTATGAAAATTAAGTAATAATGTTATTACATTTTTATCATACCCTAGCTTAAGACCCCTATTTTTTGAACTATCACAGTCCTCCTTGAATCTATTTTTATGTTATATTTTTTAATCATTAAATGATCTAATAAATTATTTTGAAACATTATATGTTCGAACATAAATATATGATTGGATACATATAATAATATGTGATATTATGAGATCATAATTATGTGTTTTCACCTTGTGTTATGTGATATTTTAGTTTTCATTAACATGATGATGATGTACCATTTAAATTATAATTGAAATGATGATTTCATAGTAGACTATGATTTTATTTATTAATACTATTATTATTGAGATTATAGATTAATCATTTTCAAATTATAGAGATGACATAAATGAAAATAAAATTATACCAATAATTAGATGAATTGTTAAAGGATCTATATATTTTTCACTAGGGCAATACTTTAGTTGACATAAAAAACTAGGAGCTCCAACAAAAGACAACCACATAAAATAGATACTAACACTAGAGTTGGTAGTGATATCTACCTTGCATATGAATTGGTTATATAACATTTTGATCTCAGAAACACTTGGTATTTGATTATTTGGTGACCTAAAATAATATGAATATATTATACTTTAATGATAATTTTATTCTCATCGCAATGAAATAATATAAAAAAATTTCATACACAATCATGACTTCACCATCTAAAAATTATGCAGAAAAAACAATGATAAATTCATTAGACCTTAATTCAATGAAATTATGATTACAAATGTTAGGAGTTATTTTATATTATAGTGCCTAAACTTCCATTCGTTGTTAATGCACAAGAATATATGCACAATGTGATACATTTCTTGACTAAACCTATATCCATGAAAGTGATATGATATTTTTAAGGTGGAGCGAGTAAAAGGAAAGATGAAGGTCATAATCAAAATAAATACTAGTTTTCTTTTTAATGGCCATCCATAAGCAATGATCACATTGAAAGTAAAAATAGAAAATTATATGTATAATTTTCAAAGGTTTATTCCATGTTTTATATAGATTATAATTTTAGTATGTATTATATTGCAATGTTTCAAGGATTGTCTTATTTTAAAGTTCCTATAAATAATCATATATGTATTATTATTGAATATTTAAAAAAAAAATAAAAAAATCAACTACATGAAACTATTTACTTATCAATAATCATTTGTATCATATTTTTTTAATAGCTAATGCATTTCAATTTTATTTATTATTTTTTAATTAAATAAATAATAAAATTTAAAATTAAACCAAAGATTAATAAGGGAACACTTGAAAATTAAATTAGAAATCAAATCAAAGATTAAATAGAAGATTAAGTTCTCGATGAAATTAATAAAAAATAAATTAGAGATCAAATTTAAAATTATTTAGTGATCAAATTGGAGATACAATTGATGATTTATTTATTATCATAAAAATGTGATACTATTTGTTGCTTATTTCAAACTAGTTGCTTATAACTAAATTATTATTATTATTATTATTTTATTTTTCCATCTCATTACCTAATGACACATTTGTATATTTATTGTTTGTGTATTTCAAAATACATATATAATGTCACATTCTTATTATGTATCTATCATAATGTTTGAAACTATAAAATATGATAAATATACATTATTTATTATTAGTTGATGGATCTAATAACTAAACAATTTAGAAGTATGTCTACATGGACAATAATGATACACTCAAATTATATAATTGTATTTTGATTTCAAAAATAAAACATATATTGATAATATATATAGATTCAATTACACATAAATATTTATGAAATATTTAATAATAATATAATTAAAATTTTGTAGTGCCCCACTTTAAGACCCTTATGTTTGAACCATGAGAGTACTCTTCACTGTTAATATTATGTTGTATTTTTTAATTTTTTATGGTGACAATTTAATTTGATATATTATATCTTAGAATATAAATATTTATATGATGGAATACATATAATTATATATGTGGTTATGAGCTCATAATTGTGTGTTTATACATTATTTTATAGGATTTTATATTTCTCATCAACATAATGATGATGTGACATATATATTATATTTGAAATGATGAGTTCATGATAGAATATATTTTTATTTATTAATTTCATTATTATTTAGATTATGTATTTACCTTTTCATATTCTAAATGTAATGTGATGTAAATAATTTTTGTGTAGATGATAGAGATGATAAAATTATACTAATGTTGATATGTATTGGTATTGGATCTACAATTTATTCATCAAGATGATATTTGATTCAATACAATATAATGAAAAATGTATAGAAAATAGTCATTGAGAATGGAACTTAAAAGTGGAATTGATAATAATAATTGTCTTATATATGGATGGGTTATGTGAAACTTTGATCTTAAAAAAACTTAATATTTAATGATTGAATGACCTAAATAAAAATAATCACATTATATTTTAATGAATTTTGTTCTCTTATAATTATAAAATGTTTTATGGCCTTATAAAAATGGAATTGATAAAAAAGAAAAGAGTCAATATAAATTACACAACAAACATAAAAAATATCTCCATCCAAATGTTAATCAATGAATGAAGCAAAATGCACATAGTGTCAGTCAAAACCAAAATCATTTAATTAGATGAAAGTAGTTAGGGAAATTTTGGAAGAACACCCAAAATCCTCTAGGGGGTGAAATTTTAAAGAAAGACCAATATATTTTCCATCCTTGCAGTGATATGAGTGGACTAAGGAATCTGAGACAGCCATCGAAGATTAAATAACAAACAAAAGCTTGAGACGTAAAATTTAAATATTGGTATGTTTTTGGTAAGAGGATACGGGAATGAAATGATACATTTTGGCTCTTAAAGAGAACACTAAATAACAAATAGAAGCTTAAGACGTAAAATTTAAAAATTGGTCTGTTTTTGGTGAGAGGATACGGGAATCAAATGAGACATTTTGGTTCTTGAAGAGAACACATGGTAATTATGAAATCAATCAGACTTGGAAAATGCGAAAGGAAGAAAATGTGGGGAAGAGATTCACATTGCAATTTGTGTAACAGTTGAAAGTGTTACAGCCATGTAAGAAGGTAACCTCCATTATTGTCTTGTGGGCCTCTTCCTCTTTTGAGATATGCATGCATGCAATGATCAGTGGTCTTGTTTCGTGTGACAAAATCTTTGTTTTATGATTACACATTATGTTATTTTCATTTGTTGAAGGATTAGATTTTATCTAATAAATTTTAGAACGCTAGTTATAATTTTTTATATGCTTTTATAATTATTATTCTCCTTACATTAATATTTATTTTGAATTATTTGTGTATATTATAATAAAAATAATTATAAAATTATGTATGTGGAATTATAATCATGTTGATAAGTATCACTAATATAAATATATAACATAGGAGTATAGGTTTTATTGTAAAGATTTAATAATTATTAAGAAGATTTAAAATATTTTTAAAATAATTTTCATATCATTTTATCAAATTTAAAATATATAAGAAAATCAATATTTACATAACACCTTCATGATAATTTTATCAAATTTTATATAATAAAATTAATATTTATATGATTATCATAAAAAATTTAATGATGATGATGATGATTCTATTTTATAATGTAATTTCATAGTCCAATAAAAACATAGAAGCAATTTGATCCATATTCTTGTAATACACTACTAACACTAAGGCTTTTAATAATAACTACCCTCTTCTTTTTTTATTGTTCAACAACATGCTCCTTTGCAACCATAACAACTAGGCAAGAGGGGAAGGTACTCACCTCCCAACCTTATGACATCATCAAACAACTAAGAACTCATCAAGATATGAGCCCAATAGGTGAACCTTCCAATGATGATTCTCCCAAGCTCCATATTGTCTACTTAACTCTCCCAATGTTCTATTTCAACTCAGAATAATGACTAATTTTCATGTTCCTTAGAGAGAAGAGGTGGTTTTCACAACCTTTCCATAAAATACAAGTATCAACATCTTTTTCTTCTTTTAATATTTTCTTGGAGAATGAAAAGTATAGATATGTGCATTTTATAAATGCCTCTCTTAGACCAATTATCCGTGAGGCATATTTTTACATTAAATTTCACTTTCTGGATCATTAAATTTGGGTTGCATAGAAATCTTAAAATTGACATGAAAAGTGATTCCCTCTATGTATTTATTTTTCTAAAGAACATTTATAAGGGAATATATGAACCAATGTTTTTACACACATAATTATAAGGTTAATGAAGGGGATCCCAAGAATAAACATGAACATGACATTAGTCAAATATACAAATCAAGACACACACAATTAAGGTTTTTATAACAATATGATATAGGTTAAATGGGTTTGGTAAATGCTCACCACTTATCTTTTCTTTATATCAGTATCATTAAGAAGCAACTCAAAAAATTCATCATAGATAATATATTAGTGAAAAAATAATGAAAAATGATGCAAAAATGATAAAGGGTATAGGATTGGCATGATAAGGGTGACCACTCCCTTTCAAATTATCATCTTCAAAATAATTTCAAAGAGATTGAGATTGAATAAAAATATGAAAGGAGGTGATAGTATCCAAATTAGCTAGGGAATTCGTCAATCGATGATCTTTATAAACCCTATTTTATCCCCAATGTTTAAAATAATTATATTGATAATCTTGTATTTTCGTAGACTTACACAATGAGAAGAAAGGTTCCAAGGTATAGAAGATAAGATGGTTGCATAGGGATCCCATCGAGGACCAAGAATCAGACCAAAATGAACCAATCTTCCATTTTTTACTTCCCAATAGAGTGTGTTGGTTATCAAACATCTACATTTACACATAAAATTCCAAATGTAGGAATTCTTAATCCAAACATTACTAGAGATGCGTATGAAGGGATCAAAAGTGTCCAAGATTTTTTTACAAAAAATCATGTTCCTCATGCTCTAATTATCACACACATATCTCCAAAAGAACTAATCACCAAAAGGAATATTAACATAAGAGAGATCTTTGATGCTATAAGCACCATTAAAATTTGGTTTGTATAATTCTTCCTCTTTCATGATGGATATTATTCTAAATTTGTTCCATTCAAAAATAAAACGTTCCTAATATACTTTAACCTCAATCAGAGACACTTAGAGGGGCTAGAAGGATGGACATGGAATAAAATAGAAAATATTGAAGGATGGATAGAATAAACTACAACTTACTAGCACAAGAGAATCATTTACATTTTCAACAAAACAATTAAGAATGCAAAGAGGAATCCCTGATAAGAAATCGAATAAAATATGCAATCTAAGCTTAGCAGTGCTGAGAGGTATAATGAATGAAGATTGTAGATTTCTCATTATTCAAAAGTTTACTTGAAGCCTCCTATCAAAGATCTAGAATACCCTTTAAGATATAATCTTCAAAAGACATGAAAATATTGGCCACTGTAAGATACTGCCTAGTAATGTTTGAGAATACCCTTCAAGCTACATGGATTAATGTTTATTCAAAGACCTCATGGATTCAAAGACTCATGGAGTCTGTGGGTCATCTTATTGTTGTAATTGAGTAAAGGCACTATGATAAGTTCCTAAAGGCACAAGAATTATTGTTGTTTATTTTTCAATGTCTTGACAATTTTTATTGTATATTGTTAGTTGATTGGATGCTATTATCACTAAAATGGAAAAATTGGAAGAAATTGTATGCCATCTTAAGCAGAATGCTTTTAAAATATATTTGTTTACAATTTGAATATTTATGTACTCGTGAAATACTAAATGTTTATCTACATTTTTGGAAGATGTATAAATATCTCAAATCCATGACATTAATATTCAAAATAACAAATGGAAAATTTTGTGCACCTTGTATGTTAAGACAAAATACTACAAATCCCAAGTCATCTAGTGGAGTAGCTTTGGATTCAATTTTTGTGGAGGCACCATATGAGCCAAGAACCCTTCAATTCAATTTTTTGGAAGGCACCACAAGAGTCAAGAGCCTTTGATTAATTTTTTGTGGAGGCACCACATAAACCAAGATCCCTCATGTGCAATAATATCTACAATATTAGGAAATGGACCTTTATCTCAAATACATGACATTGATGTTCAAAACAATGCATTTGGAAAATTTTGTGAATTGTGGGTTCAAATAACATTAATCCACACAATCTTATTCATTTTTTTGTGGGAGGCACCACATGAGCCACATAGTACCATGCCATAATGTCTAGATTAATAGGAGATCTACCACTTACACTTCGTACATGGAGTCAAAAATTGATCTATAGTTTACTTTGAACTCAAAAAAAGTCCTCCGTATGAACCCACCATATAATGCATGTTGCATCCTAGGCGTACCTTCAAGCTTTTCGACAGGTTAATAAATATCTGTCAATCTAAGTAGGCCTTGTAATATGTGTTGATTATTTTATATTATTTTGTAAAATATTTGTTATTTTTAATATATTTTAAGGACTATACAATGTAACGAGGCACCACATGAGCCACATAGTACAATGCAAGAATATCTATATTATTGGGAGATGTACCACTTACACTCCGTACATGAAGTCAAAAACTGAGCTATAACATATTAGAAGCTTAGAAAAAACCCTTCGAATGCGCCCACCCTACGAGCTATATTGCACCCTAGACCTGCCTTCAAAGTTCCGAAAAGATAATAAATATCAATCAATCTAAATACTTAGACCCTGTCATATTTATCGATTATTTTATATTGTTTTGTTTTTACTTCAAATATTTTGTAAAATATTTTTTTAATTATTAATATATTTTAATCACTATAAAATGTACAGCTGACAGGGGACCGAGCCAAATAAAACATGTTCAGAAGTATTGGAAAAATGGACCCGACGTCATCAAATCGAACAATTTGATTCGAGCATCAGCGGTACTGCTACAAGTCGACACGTAAGCCGTAAAGTGAAATGAAATAAAATCTGCAAATTTAATTTGAAAAGGATAAAGGAGAGAAACCAGCTCATCCATCTTATCCAAAGGCGCCATTTGCCAAAGCGCAATGTCTAAAATCAAAACAGAAAAGGTCACACTTGCGAAATAAGGTTAAAGGTGACAATCAAAGGTTTGCTGAAACCAAACCTGGTGTGAATGTAAATGCTTGGCGGCAATACAATTCGTTCATCACTATAAATTCGCTGCAAAAAATGGCAACTCGTGCATTGTGTTTTGCGTGTTGTTTGCGAATATAATTGCTAGAATGGAATTGCTCGTGGTCTCCATGGATGCAAACAAAATACCAGGTCAGTGGATTCACGGGTCTGATGTTTCCCGATTCCCGATTCAGGGAACCCCACTGAATGTTGATTCACGGGCCACCTTTATGTTTATACTAACTAAAGTGATCATATTAAAATATACAATGGCGACCACTTGTTATGATGATAGGGCGAGTTTAACTACGTGTGTGTTAGCTTCAGCATCCCGGGCTCATAACAATTGATTGGCCAATTCCCCTTTAACTGCCATCAAACCATGAATGACATTAATCACGACCACACTCTCACCGCCAACTTAACCATCATCAATTTCCGCTATCCCTCTTCCCCACTTACCTAAAAGAATAGTTAATGGGCACTTTGTTGATGTTTCCTTTCTCACTTTTGATGAAGAAGAAATTCCTATCTCTAAAGTTATAAAAAATTTAGATATATTTTTATAGCTTAAGGGTATTCCATTCAATAGAAGATAATCTAATGATATAAATAATATATTTCTTTCATACGTCAATTGATTCTACAATATAAGTGTCTTTGAATTCAATTAGGAGAACAATTCAAGTATTTGAGCATCTTTTTTACCTTCCAATCATTTCCCTCAAAGTTATAAGGATATATGGTTTAATTGGGTCAATAAAAAATTTGGCTTCTACATATCTAAACCATCTCTCTTACAATAAAGTTTAAAATCTACTCCAAAGTGTTAGCTACCACACATTTTTATTACTTGTCTTGTTGGGCTCCTTCTAGAATCGTATGTCCCATGATTTATATAATTTTGAGGTAATTTTTATAGGCCAATGTTAGAGGCACCAAATATTTCCACCAATTTACTTGGAATATTTATTGTAAACCAATATCCGTTGGTGGTCTTGGTCTTCTTGATACCAAAATCCCAAAGGTGTAGATTTCTCACTTTTCAGGCTTAGTTTACACTATTTCAACTTGATTAGGTTAGATAGTTAGGTATATGTGGGAATATTGCATTTAACGCAATTTCTAAATAATAAATTAGCTCCTCACCTTATGGTTCCCTAATTTCCTCTATATGTATCCTCTTTCCTTTTTCTGGCTCATTAATGTGACTTTTATTTCCCTTTTTGGAAACTTGGAGCTCTCACACATTCTTGGGTTTTTGTGCATGCTCTTACTTAGTGAAAATCATGGAGGAATCTTCCACTCTTCTGCCTGGTATCAAAAATTTTCAACCAACATTCCATGCCTTTATAGACTCTTTGGTGAGATCCTTGCATTCATATTAGCTAGTTTTTTAAAATCATTAATGGCCATTTTCTTACCTTGGAGACATTTGTCTATTTTGTCTCAAAACTCATGTCAAATAAGCTAAGTTCAAAAATATAAAGGCATGTTATTTGTGGGTATTTCATGTTCTCTAATGCGTCTTTATTATATTTTGGGTATTTTGTGTGTTTTTTAGATAAAATCAATGTTTTTTTGTTTTAGATTTTTGTGTTTAGAAAAACCCTTGTTTCTGGGTGGGTTCTGCAAGCATGGCATACGTTGGGGTATGCTCAAGCATATGTTTGAATTTTATGCCTACATGAACAAGCATTAAACTCTGCCTTGGATCCATTCAGTTTCCTCAATAGACTTTGTCAATGGTGGGAACATAAGCCTAGTTAGGTATTTAGTCCTCTAAAAGCACCTTTGTCAGGTCCTAATGAACCCTAGAATAAATCCACTTCACAACATAGTATTTTGAAGTGTTTTTCACTGACAAGAACTATAACCCCTAGGACCATTACCTTGCTCTTGCTTGCCAATACCTCCAATGAAGCCCCATCCACTTTCCATTCACACAATCTTTGTGGTGGGAATATAGGTGGTCAAGAACATACCCCCTCAAAAACATGATCGTGCTCAAGGGAATTCCAAATCCCCATGAAGCTATGCCCTGTCCCTTATGCTTTCCCTTTGGTAGGAATCAAGGATGGTGGAAACACAGTGGTCTACTCACCACACAGGTAGAACCCACCAGACGTAGAAACACAAGGGTCTGCATGTACAACATCAAAATTTTGATGTGATTTGAACATACCCACATTCTAACCCTTGCATAAGTAGGGTCATTTTTTTGACCCACTACCTTAATACTTAGAGACCTTAAAACTGACTTTGTAAGAGATCAATAAGGATTTTTTTGATTCCATCTTCTGCAAAGTTATGTATTTTTCTGAGTTCTTCATAATTGTAATGGTTTAGAGTTCCCTTGAAACCAATTTGTTTAGTGTAATCACTATTTTATCTCACTATAGCCACTATTATAATTCCCTTGGATGTATTATCAGTGCAACTGATGTCCCTTACATTCTCACATATTTACACACATTAATTAAGATGCATTATCGATTGAGTCTAACATCTATATGAGAATGCCTATATTTGTAACTTATAAGGGTGTCTTTAATGATTTTTATAAGGGGGTGCTATGTTCTAATTTACTTTCATTGCTTTCTACATTTTTTATTTATTGCTTGCACACTTATGCATAATGGATTCAAGCTCTATATCCCCACTCATGCCTTTCAATTATCATCAATGGAAGTTCCTAATGGATACCATCTTGAAATTTAAGGGCTATCATCAGATTATAATGGGTACTGAGACTAAACCTTTAACAATAGAAGCAAAGTTCAAGTGGCTTAACCATTGTTGAAAATTCTATAGACTGTTATGTCTCTCTATTTCTTTCAATCTTCTCTTCCACCTACTTCAAGATCTCTATTGATGTGGGGACTACTTTGGCAATACCTTTTGGAAAATAAGATGTGATGAGAAGCCAGAAGCTAGAGAATGAGCTCATCATTTTGAGCCTCGATGACTATGACACTCTGTAATACTTATTCACCAAGTTCAAATCCCTAAGGTTACAGTTAAAATAGTGCATAATTGAAAATAAAGATGAATAATTTTTTTATTTGTTCTCTCCAAATTGCATCCAAAATATTCAGTATTCATGTCCATTTTCCATGCCACAAAGAGTGCTCTTGGAGATATATGGAATATTCCTTCCTTAGATAGCTCTATTGATGACCTCACTTGAGAACAAGATAAGATAATATAAAGGGGCACAATGAAGACCTCCAAATCTAATGCCCTCTTTGCTAAGAAGGAAAAGCCTTCAAATGACCAGGAGAAAAAAAAATAAGAAGACTCTAGAGAAAGATGACATTTAGGTTGAGCCCTAGTGACTATGACACTCTACAAGACTTATTCATCAAGATCAAATCCTTGAGGTTGTGACTGAATAATGTGCAATTTATAAGAAAGATGAGCAACTTGTTTTGTTTTTTTTCACCAAATTTGGTCAAAAATATTTAGTATTTGTGTCCACTTTCCATGTCACAAAGAGTGTTCTTGGAGCTACATAGAATATGCCCTCATTGGACACCTTTATTTCTGACGTAACTTGGGAACAAAATAAGATGATACAAGTGGGCACAGTGAAAGCCTCCAAATCTCATGCCCTCTTTGGTAAGAAAGAGAAGCCTTCAAATGACTAGGAGAAAAAATAGAATAGGAAGAGTCAAGAGAAGGATAACAATCCTTCCAAATCCAAATCTAACTCCAAGACATCTTCTTTCAGTGATAAGCCTAAGAAAGATAGGGTCAAATGTTGACATTCCTTAGGTAATCATGATGAGAGAATTGTTTTGAAAAAATAAATAGACCACCTTACTAGCCTTCTGATTCAAAAATGTAGCATATGTCTTCTAAATTATATTAAAACCTCTACATCAACCAATGAGACCTCTAAGGTAGTTGACATTGGGAAAGAAAAGGCAAAGGAATCAGGTAAGGGAAAGACCAAAGGCAAGGTCTTAATTACAAGCATTTTTCTGACTCCTACATGGGTCATTGACTCTAGAGATTCACATCACATGAACTCCTTTCAAATAGATTTAAATTCCTTAGATCCATGTGATATGTCTTCTATTGAATTGGGTGATAGTACATCTATACATGTTCTTAGGAAAGGGTTTATTGAAGTGATTGGTGGAGCATTTAACAATGTTTTAAATATACCCTCACTCTCAACTAATCTCCTATCAATATACCATATTACTTACATTAGTTATCGAATGAGAGTGGAATTCACTCTAGTTTCAGTCTACATTAGAGAGTTAGATAGTGTTGCTACTTTGACAGTGGGAATAGTTGATCACCAGACTTGGTTGTATAACTTCTCACAATTTATTCCTTATCTACCTTCTGATTCTCCTTAGGATTCACCTAGACTTGATGATAATTCAATGCCTAAAACCAGTTCTAACACTAAGCACTCTTTTTGTAGTGAATATGACTATAGTGGAGATGGAAACTCACCTCCACCATCTTCTAACCACCTTCTACACATTGTGGGTTTTTTTCCTGATCAACCTCCTTCTGGTCCACTCAAAATCTTCAAGAAGTAGGTATAGTGATTGATGACTCACCAGATATCAAGCTATCTAGAATTTAGTTCCAAATCAATGCACACTCCTTAACCTCTACTCCTAATGTACCTTATTTACATAGAGTAGTTGGACCATGTGACTTATATGGGGATATCGGTTCCTTGCATAGGAACTACACCTTGGATGAAGATCCTATAGACACTTGGTGGACTTATTCACTATTCCATAGTGATCCAATATTCTATGCACCTTCTTATACTTATACTTCTTAATCACTCTAGGTAGCTCCTTTGCAAGATGTGGGGTGGTTACAGTCTGTGGTAGACTTTAGTGGGGCTTTCTATCCCTCACCTTCTTTTTGTTCTCTTTTGGAGGGGAGTTTTTTTCTTATAGGTTTTTACCTTTTCTCCATTTATAAGAGTTGTAATTTTCTTGGGTACCTCATCAACCCTTATTTTTAGAACCTAATTTCTTATACCCACCTAAGCTATGCTTCTAGGGGGCATTCGTGTAAATTTATCACTCTTCGGGCTTAGTTTACACTCTTTCAAATTGACTAGGTTAGATAGTTAGGTATATGTGGGAATAATGAATTTAATGTAATTCCTAAATAGGAAGTTAGCTCCTCACCTCATGGTGGCTTAAATTATTCTATATTTACCCTCTTTATTTTTTTGGCTCATTAATGCATTTTTTATTTCACTTTTTGGAAATTTGGATCTCTCATGCATCATTGGGTTTTTGTCCATGCTCTTACTTGGTGAAGATATTGGAGGAATATTCCACACTTTTACAAGTTCAAGGCCATGATTTATGTGTAACGTGATTAAGTAAGCCTTGAAAAGAGATGAAGCATGTAAAATCCTATTTTGTAACCATATCACTCAAGGAAAACCTATGGGAAATGTAACCTAAAAGGTGTTAAATATTTAGATCCCTTTAATCACATAGGTGATAATGACTATCAAGGGCTTGTTTCTTGTTAAGAGTATTTGGAAGACCTATGAACTAATAAAAAATAATTTGAGGTGGGATGGAGATGTTTTCAATTCTAGATTGTCTATGAAATTCCACTCGTTATGGTGGTCTCATGTGCTTATTTTTTATGATGTTATTTATTTTCTAATGTCATGGATAGAAAGCCTCGTGATCTTCATAAAATGCCTAAGGGTCATCTCTCACCACTTTTGTAAATAGAAAGGGACTAGATTCCTTGGCATGCTCTTAGGGCTTAATTTACACTCTTTCAACTTGATTAGGTTAGATAGTTAAGTATATGTGGGAATAATGAATTTAATTCAATTCCTAAATAGGAAATTAGTTCCTCACCTCATGGTGACCTAATTTATGCTATATCTACCCTCTTTCCTTTTTTTGGCTCATTAATGCAATTTTTATTTCCCTTTTTGTAAACTTTGAGCTCTCACACATCCTTCGGTTTTTGTCCATGCTCTTCCTTGGTGAAGATCTTGGAGAAGTATTCAACATTTCGACAAGTCCAAGGCCATGCCTTGTGTGTAAAGTGATCAACTAATCCTTGGAAAGAGATGAAGCATCGAAAATCCTACTTTGTAACCATATCATTCAAGGAAAGCCTAAGGGATAAAGTAGCCTAAAAGGTGTTAAATATTTAGATCCCTTTAATCACGTAGGTGCTAGTGACTATCAAAGGCTTGTTTCCTGCTAAGAGTAATTGGAAGGCATATGAACTAATAAAAATTAATTTTAGGTTGGATGGAGATGTTTTCAATTCTAGGTTGTCTATAAAATTCCACTCAATATGGTGGTCTAATGTGCTTAATTTTTATGAATTTATTTATTTTTTGGAATCATAGATAGAAATCCATGTTCTCTTCATAAACGGCATAAGGGTCATCTCTGACCTCTTTTGTAAATATAAATGGAATATATTCCTTGGCATGCTCTTAGGGCTTAATTCACTTGTAGGACTCTAACCAAGAGTGCATCTTGAAAATTCAAAACTCTATTTTGTATGTAACTCTATTTTTTATGTACGCATTTGAAATATTGGTGTTCAACCTCCTTCTAAGTGTGTATTGATTAGAAATGGCATGTTGAGATACCTTCTTGAGTATAACTCTTGGTAAAGTTAACAACTTATTTTCCCTCAACACATCCAAATTTGTGCTCTTAATGTCAAGTGGAGAGTCAATTCCACTAAAAAGGTTTAGAAAATAAAGTTTGAGTGGGTATTGGAGCTGATTATTGATCCTAAATAGGCCCACATCTTCTAGTGTATTATACCCCACGGACTTTATATTAGAACTTGATTAGTTCACATCATCCATGTTTAGCTTGTTTGCTCAATCTGAAAGCACCTCGAATCACTCAAGCATGCATTTTGGTTATGAAAACATGTCCAATAAACCTAGGTTTGGATTTGTTTCCTCTTTAATACCTTATGCTGAGAAATATTAGCCTAAAAAATGATGATATTAGAGGAATCAATTGTAATTCTTGAAAAATTCACATAAATTTGGTAAATTTTTTGAGTTCAGATTCTTTTTCAACTATGGAAAAGTAGAAATGGTGTTTTTTTGTAAACTATCCTTGAAGAATACTTGTCTATTATTAACAAAGTTAATGTTATTTATAATTTCATGCTTCAGAATTAAGTACAATCACATAAAGTGTAATTTGCGGTGGGGACTTTCTAGAATCTTCTAGATCATTAGGGGAATTCTTCATGTGTTGTTAGTTAGGTTCCCACTGACTCTCCTCACCAAGCATCATCCTAAAGGACTGTGGCTATGTTTTGTGTGGTATAACTCACTTTCAGAGTAGATGCCATAATGGATCCACTCAAAAATATTTTCGCACTCCATTTGTTAGCCTAATTACATTTGATGGACATGGGTATTCTTCACCTCCCCAAAGGAAGTTCCCCCAACTTGCACTTGATATATTTCCATCTAGGTAGGAGGTTGAGGAAGATAAATAAACATATAAGGATAAGGATGTTTGGGAATCAATATCTAATACAACAAATAAATGTTTTGAAGTGGCTAAGGGGGTTGGGTTAATAATTTTGATGTCTTGCCACTTCCTCTATTATTTGTGGTGGCTCTAATTTCCTAGTTGTTTTGGAGGTTGGTTGATGTGACACTGGGTTGTTACTTTTTCCCTCATATTTTTTATGAATAACTTTGTAGTATAATGTTATATTAATATACAAGAAAAACTTTTTTAATTTTAAAAAAGACCTCATTGAGGTGCAAAGTAATATTAAAAAGGTAAGAAATGTTGACAAAAAGAATCATAAACCTTGAGGAACTAAAAGAAAGAATTAAATCAACCCACATAAAAAAGGGACCAAAAATATAATGATACACCCTTGATTAGATCAGGGGCATAGTATTACACTCTCGACTAAAGAAATTGGAAAAGTAAAAAATACATACAATTAAAAATTGGCAAACATACCTTATAGAACTGTAATATAACATATGAAACTCCTTCAAATAAAAGTTAAGTTTTTACATTTTGGTGTAAAACCACTTTCCCAATGTCACATATATATTTAAATAAACATAATAGAACACATTATTTTGCTTATTCCATGGAAAGTAAAAGCTTTGGTGGGTGTAATAAGAGTAACACCCATTGATGTCATTTACACATTAGTAAAACACTATTGTGATACCTTTCAAACATCATAAATATGATATGAGAGAGAAATATGGGGATGAGGATCTAGTTGGGATTGTATTATTCTGCATAGATCATTTCCAATTCTAAATCCAAGCATGCACATCATATTATGAGTCTTCACCACAGGATTTGCTATATTATGGCTGTTGAGCCACGCATACAATATGAATAAATTTTTCATGCCAAACAAATCTAATGCCTCTAGATTGAAGGCCACCCCCTACCGCAAGAGGTCAATACCTAAATCAATTGTCAGGGATAGGAATATGAAGATGAATGGCAATGATTACAGTTTTCACATAATGAGGAAGAAACATTGTAACATATATTGTAAGCTCTCTTGTCCTCCAGTAGAATACAATTGGCATCTATGGGTACACTACATCTAATCTTACAAACCATATCCCTATGTAGGAAATTATTACAGCTCACAAGGATAATCTCTATCATAATTAAAATAACAAGTATGTGTAAGGGAATGGTGGGTTAGGATCATATTTTTTGTGCACAAATCATGCATGATACATATATGTCAAGTTTGTCATTTTCAAGTGCTAAATTGATGCAAAAAATGAGTTAAAATTTCCATAGGCCGTATCTTTTGATTCATAGATCTGTTTGAACCCATCTTCATGTGAAAATGATTATCTCAAAAATTTCAATGCAGGCATAACTTGGATTGTCTAGTTATGGACATTTTTGATATTTTTCATAAGACATATATGAATATCTAAGTTTCTAAAATTATAGTTTAATATTATTCTTGATATTTTTCTAATATTAGAAATTGTATATTTTTGTAACCAAATTTGAACTTTAGCTGATATTAGTATGATAGGTTAATTTTAGTGTTTATTTAATTTTAGTGTTTAGTTAATTTTTAAAGATTTATAGAGATGCACAAGTTGGTGCATGCAAAACTTACTAAAAATAATAGTTGCTAAAAATAGTAGGTCGAGTTTCATTATTTTTAAGAGTTTTGAATTTTGCATGTCAATTCCAATTCTGATTTGAGGCCTATTTATGCATGGTTTTTAGTTATTTGAGTCCTTAAATATGAATTAATACATGTTATTATTTTAGAATCTTTCATTATTAGTATTTTCTTGTCTTGACAAGAATCGAGTTCATTATTTGGTATCAGAGCAAGCTCAAAGCTTGGAGACATAAGACGTGGTCAGTGGAAAAGGATGAATTAGAATATACAAGAGCTACAAAGGAAATTATAATAATTAACTAAAATCATTGTGAATTAAATACAAAGGAGAACATAAAATGATGTTGAGAATGACATAAATAATGAAGAAGAAATTCTAAAAGAGGAATAAAAGGATTAGCTGCCATCAAAGGAAGAAAGGATGGTTAGATATTTAGAAGGAATGAACTAAGGAACAAGGTTGACGTTCTCGATTATTGAGGAATTTTAAAACCAAAAGAATTTATAGATTGAATGAATAACATTGATTTTTTTTTTTGAATGAATAACTATGAGAGAAGACAAGAAGGCAAAGTTTTCATGCATGAAATTAAAGGGTCATGCAATGATTTGGTGGGATCACCTATAGAAAGAAAGATATAAAAAGGTAAAGAGGATATCATATCATGGAAAAAGATGTATAAAAACCTAAGGGATATATTTCTATGTGTGGATTCTACACAAGTCCTATGCAGAAGATTCTAAAATTTGAGTCAAAACGATCGTAGTATACAAGAGTATACATATAAAGTTTAAAAGCTATTTATACAATTGAATAATGATGAAACAAAATAACAGTTGGCCACAAGGTATGTAAATTGTTTGAATTTTTCTATTCAAGATGAATTAAGCATGCATAGTATACGTTGCATGAAGCTTATAAATTAGATTTGAAGGCAAAAAAAATAGAAAGAATTCTAGAAAGACATCTATTGGAAAAGAGGATAATCCCATGTGATAGAGGGATGAGCCAGATTTAATACAAATAGAGGTGTATTCAATATCACTATAGGAGAATCATCATGTTGTTCAAAATGATAAGAAGATAATAGATAAGGGTTTTAGTACTAGCAATGAGAAAAAGGATTTTAGAGAGAAAAAAGCTAAGGTGGTGGTAGACAATGGTTTTTGAATAAGCATAGGTCTTATGTTTGTTACATATGTGATAAAAGGCCATAGAGCATTTGAGTGTCTACACTACTAGGATCAAGAAAAGAGGCAAGAGGATCGCCCAAGAGTGAATTTAATTAAAGTTGAAATAGAAGAGCAAAATATTTGAGTTATAGCAGTAGATATTGTATAAAATCTCATGATGAGAAGAAAAATGATTGATCCAAAGAAAGAACATGTGAAAAATAAATAAGGTGGTAATGCATGGATGTAAATAAATATCTTTTGAACAAGGTGTACTTCAGGAGGTAAGATATGTAAATTAATTGTAGATGGTGGTAGTTGTAAAAATATTGTTTCTAAGGACATGATTGAGAAACTAGGTTTGTAATGTGAAAAGTATCATAATGCTTATCAGATTTCATGGTTTAAGAAAGGGAATTAAATTAAATTACATAAAAGGTTCTTAATGAAGTTTTATATAGGGAAAAATTATAAGGATGAAATATGGTATGACGTTATACTAATGGATGGATTCCATGTGTTATTGGGAAGGCCATGGTCATTTGATAGAAAATCAATTGATGATGGATCAAAAAATGCATTTAATTTCTAGAAATGTGGTATGAAGGTAGTTTTGTTACATCTTAAAGAATAAAGGTATGCTGAAAGCATGCTGACTGCAAAATAATTTATCAACGACATGAAGATGATAGTTTTTTTTAATGCATTGGTAACAAATAAAGAAAAAACATGAGTGGTACAAGTACCAGTAGAAACAAAGTTAGTGTTGAAATAATATGCGGATGTTATACCAAATGACTTACTATATGGTTTACCACCAAAGAGACATATTCAACATCATAATGATTTGATTTCTAGATCAGCTCTACGCAATCAAACAACTCATAGGATGAGTCCAATAGGACATGTAAAATTAAATAAATAGGTTATGAAATTGGTAAGGAAGGGTGTAGTAAGGGAGAGTGTGAGTCCATGTGAATCACCAATGTTTCTAACTCCAAATAAAGCTAGAGGGTGGAGGATGTGTATGGATAGTAGAGAAATTGATAAAATTATAATTAAGTATAGGTTTCATACACCTCATTTTGATGATATGATGGATGTTCTTGTAACAAAAAAATAGTTTACCAATATTTATCTAAGGAGTGGATACTATCGAATTCAAATTCATGAAGGAGATGAATGGAAAATAATATTGAAAGACTAGAGATGGTTTATATGAGTGGATATTAATGCCTTTCATGTTATCTAATACACCCAACACATTAATGATGGTAATGAACATAGTGTTACAAGAATATAGTGGTAAGTTTGTGGTCATTTATTTTGATTATATTTTAATATTTAGTAATATTAAAAAATAATCCTTACAATATTTGAGAATGGTATTAGAATTAAAAAATAAAAATAAAAGCTCTATGAAAATTTAAACAAGTGCAGGTTTATGCAGAACAAGTTGGTATTTCTGGGATTTGTAGTTTTACAAGATGGTGTAAGAATGGATGAAGAAAAATTAAAGCCAAAATTTTGAGTGGCATATCCCAAAGAGCATCATATAGTTGAGAAGTTTTCATGGTTTAACAACTTATTATAGAAAGTTTATTAATAATTTTATTAGTCTTGTTGTACCAATAATGAATATATATAAGAGGAAAGTAATTTACATGGATAAGTGCAATAATAAAATTCTTTGAGTTCTTCAAGAAGAAAATTATAAAAAATTCTATTTTAACATTACTAGATTTCATAATAGTGTTTAAGGTTGATTTTGATTCTTCGTTTGTGGGAATTAGTGATATATTGAGTCAAGAAGGTAATCCAATAGCATATTTTAGAGAAAAATTGAATGAGATAAGAATAAATTAATCTATATATGATGTTAAAGAGTATGCCATTATACAAACATTAAGACATTTGAGGTATTACGTATTGCCTATGTTGTTTATCCTATTGACTGATCCTGATACTTTGAAGTATGTGAACACTCAAAAGAAGTTAAATATTATTCATGCAAAGTGGGTGTCTTTCTTGCAGGGCTATACTTTTGTGTTGAAGCATAAATCAGGAAAATAGAATTAGGTAGCTGATGCTTTGACTAGGCGAGTGGGGTTGGTAACTATTATATGGTGAGTGAAGTAGTTGGATTTGAATTTATTAAATAAGTATATGATACTGATATAAATTTTGGTAAGATAGTTGAGAAATGCAAGAATCTATTGATAGGTGATGCAATTAATGTTTATGATTAATATCTTATGCATGATGGTTTTATCTTTAAAGAGAAACAATTATAGATTCCAATTAGGTATCTAAGAGATAATATTATAAGAGAATTGCATAGTGGTAGTTTGGATAGACATTTAGGTAAGAAAAAAACATTACAATTGGTGGAAAAGTGTTTTTTACTAAATACTAATATAGATGTGACAAGATATGTTTCAAGGCGTACGATATATCAGGTGGTAAAAGGACATGCATAAAATATAGGGTTGTACATGCCATTACTTATTTCAAGAGGACGATGGAGAAATTTGTATATGGATTTTATTTTGGAATTACCAAACACATAAAGAGGTAATAATTTATTTTGTTTTTTTTGTAAATATATTTTATAATATGATTCATTTTATTACATCTAATAAAGCCAATAATTCCACTAGAGTTGGAATACTATTTTTTAAAGATATTGTGAGATTGCATGGTGTTTCAAAAATCATTACATGGAATAGGGATGAAAAATTTGTAAGTTATTTCTTGAGAAATTTTGAAGGAATATGTGTACTACGCTATAATTTAGTACTGCATACCAATTCCAAACAGATGGATAGATAGAAGTTGTAAACATGAGCTTGGGAAATTTATTAAGATACATAGTTGGAAAAAAGGCCAAGGAATGGGACCTGGCTTTACCATAAGTTGAGTTTGGATATAATAGTTCAATGAATAGATCAAAAATAAAATTATCACTTTAGATTATTAATGGGAGAAATATTATGAGTTATTTAGATTTGGTACAATTACCAAAATTGTAGAATGAGTTAGTGATGATGTAAAAGCTTATTCAGAACATATACAATAGTTACAAAAAGTAAGAAGAATGTTATAAGAAAGTAATGAGAAGTATAAAATAGTAATGGATGGTAGAAGAAGGTTAAAAACATTTTATGTATGATATTTGGTAATAGTTTACTTGAGGAAAGAGAGATTTTTGAAAGACACATATAACTAGTTGAAGTAAAAGAAAATTGGACCATGAAAAATTATCAGGAAAATTAATGAAAATGCTTATGAGGTGAGTTTACCAAAATATTTTTAAATCTCTCTAGTATTTAATGTTTTATATTTATATTATTTCCATGGAGAAGATGGTGAAGGTGAAGAAGATGAAGAAGTAGATTGGTAGCAATAAGTGACAAAGATGAAGAAAGAAAAGATAGTGTAGGTTCTAGATAAGTAAACAATAAATATCTTAAGGAAAGGAAGTTATGACATGTATTTGGTATATTGGGAAATATTACAGTGGGAAGATAACACTTAGATTAAAAAATGGGGGATGAATAAATATTGATAAGAGAAAATGGCAGCAGTACAACCAGAGTAACTCATAGGAGCTTGATTATTTTCAACCAGAGGAAAATGATGCAGAAAAGGAGGCCAAGATTTTAGATGACATAAAATTTGATACATAGCTCTATTTGGACCCATATTTATGCCAAAATTACCATCTCAAAAATTTCATTGTAACCATAACCTGGCCTATGCGGTTATGGACATTTTAGATAATTTTAAAGGCCATACGTGATCATATGAGGGTCTGAAAATGTAGTTTAATATTATTTTTAGTATTTTTATAATATTAAAAAATTTATATTTTTCTAACCAAACTTGAACTTTAGTTGATATGCATCATATAGGTTAAATTTAGTTTTTAGTTTATTTTTAGAGCTTCATGCACATGCATGTAAAACTTACTAAAAATAACAACTTTTAAAAATAGCAGGTTGGGTTTTATTATTTTTTAAAGTTCTAAATTTTGCATGTCAACTCCAATTTTGAGTTGAGGCCTATTTATGCATGGTTTCTAATATTTGAATCATTCAATATGAATCAATATAGGATATTATTTCATAAGCTTTGCGTATTGGTATTTTCTTATATTAATAGTAATTGAGTTCATTATTAGTGCAATATTTTATTACTAGAGAGATATATTCTATATTCTATTTATAATTTATGTGTCACCTTTTTCATTTTACCAAATTCATACATTGATTTCCATGGAACATTATTTTATTATTCCACTATCTTGAGAATATAAATTATCATTAAAGCATAATATATTCATTTTATTTTAGGTCACACAATCATCAGATACCAAGTGTCCTCAAGATCAAAACATCATACAACTAATTCTTATGCAAGGTGGATATCATTACCAACTCTATTGTTAGTGTCTAGTTTCTGTGGTTGTTATTTGATGGAGCTCCCATTTTTTGATGCCAACTCAAATATCACCCTATGAAAAATATATAGATTCCATATTAATTCATCTGATCATTGGTATAATTTTGTTATCATCCATCTCATCTACATAAAAAATTAAATACATCATGATAGCTCTATGGTTGGAAAAGGGAGAAACCTTAATCTCAATAATAAAGGTATTAATAAATTAAACCATAGTCTATCATGGAATCTTCATTTTAGTTATAATTTAAGTGGCACATCATCATCATGCTAATATGAAATATAAGGTGACATAATAGAAGGTGTAAGCATGTAATTATGATCTCATAATCTCACATATTAATGTATGTATCTAAACATATATTTATGTTCAAGCATATAATGTTTCAAAATAATTAATCACCATTTAATGATTAAAAAATTTAACATAATAATAGCTTCAAGGAGAAATTCCATGGTTCAAAAAATATGGGTCTCAAGGTGGGGCAATACAATAATGTAATTACATTATTACTTAAGTTTTCAAAGATATGTGTATGTAATTGAATGTATATATCTTAGGAATATTTGTTTTATTTTTTAAATCAAAACACAACTAGTTTTCCTAATTATATTATTATAGTGCATGTGGCCACACTCCATTGAGTATTTTTTTCCAAAATAGGGAGTTATTAGATCCATCAAATAATATTAAAAAGTGTATATGTTTCATTCATTGTAGTTTCAAACACCATGATATACATTTACACAAAATGTGTTAAAATATATGTACATATGCAATACACATGCAATAAATATACACATTTATCATTAGATTACATGATAAATAAATAAAAGAACAAAAATTTAAATATGTGACTAGTTTGGAATAGGCAATAAATAGTATCACATTTTTTATAATAGTAAAAAAATCATCAATTGGATATCCAATTTGATCTGCAAAAAAATTTAATTTTGATTTCCAACTAATCTTCAATTTCATTTGAAACCTCTCTCATTTTATATATGATTTGATCTCTAATTCAATCTATAGGTGATAACTATATGGTCACACACACACACACACACACACACACACACACACACACACACACACACACACACACACACACACACACACACACACACACACACACACACACACACACACACACACACACACACACACACACACACACACACACAATGGCTAATATTTATAGTAATTCCGCATTGAGCCCCATGGAAATGTGGATTATGAGATTTTTGACTCTCCCAACTTGAGGCTCAATGTTTTTCATTTTATTATTTTTAGGGTTAAATATCTTGACAATTTTATCACGTGCATTTACGATCGATTGATTGTTATTATCTTCAAAATGAGAAAATTGGAAAACATTGTATATGATGTAAACCAAAATGTTGTTAAAATACATTTAAATGTTATTAAAACATATTTGTGAATAATATAAATGTTTATACATTTATAAAATACTAAATATTTTCCTATATTTTTAAGAGATGTGTTAATATCTCAAATCCATAACATTAATCTTAAAAAGAACCTTTGAATTTTTTTGTGATAATATACCTTAAAATATAAGTTGTAGGCTCAAATAGTACAAATCCAAGGTGGTTTAAGGAAGTAACTTTAGATTTAATTATTGTACACACTACTACCTATAAGGGTGTTTTGAGATAATACCTCAACAAATCATTTCAAATTGAGACAAAAAAAAGTTGTGTAGTGTCTCTAATATCGTCTCAAAGTAGGTGTCTCTAATTATTGTCTCACAAGAGACAATATAGGATAATACTTATATTGTCTCTTGAGAGATAATATCATTTTTGTCTCTAGAGAGATAAAAAAAAATTTGTCTCTTGAGAGATGATATTTTTTTTACTCTCAAGAGACGATATTATTTTTGTGTCTCGAGAGGTGATAAAAAACACCATTTTTTTGTCTTTTAAGAGATAAAATCATTTTAATCCCAACTATTGCCTCTCGAGAGACAAAATTGATTTAATGAAATTAAAAAAAAAAAAAAAAAACACTAAATTTTTCCCAATACAACCAATTGATAAACATCATCAATGATATCGAAACATCTACTGATTATTAGTATAAAAAAATTATAAAACAATTTAGATGGAATAATCTTGTGCCCACAACTTGTAGGTCTACAAGTATTTTATTATATCAAAATGAAAAAATATAAAAGGGTGCTTAGATGCCGTTAACCCTTTATAATGATAAAGGGGTGAACTTCACTATATTTCAGTGAAATCCATTCCTAGAACTATGTAATTCATCTGGACACTTAATGATCCTCAACTTTTTAAATCTTACTGTACTAGCTTTCGGTGTGTTGCTGCTCTTAAGTGTAATTTAAAAGTCTTACTCTTCTTCATTTGTTGATCCTTGTTCAGAGTTACCTCCATCAAAAAACTAATATTTTACTAACATTTTCAATGTGCTTTTGCAAAACTATATCAAAGAAACTAGTGCTTTGAAATTGTTCTCTAACATGTTCATATAAATATGTTCCTCTAACCCAACACCTGCCATCCATTTTGCATGAAATGATCATTTATTTTTACTAATATTAGAAATATTTCTACATGGTAACATTAAATAAATATTTGATACCACCATGCATACAAAAATTAAAAAAAAAAACAAAAGAGTTGAGTATGGCATGTGTGACTCTGTTATATGATACTTCCCTCCTTACATTCTCTTAAAAATAGATCTTTATCTTACCATTTGGTCTCACAAATATAACTTCAAGCAGGAGTCTGTGTGGAAGATGATACTCAAAGAGAAGAAGTTTGTCTTTTCTAGCAAGACACTTCAGTTTCAAATAATTTCCCTTCAAATGAAGGTTATCATTCTATTGATTTGATAAGTCACCTTCCAAGCCATGTGAAAATTAAAACTTCAGTAAAAAAAACTTGGTGCACACCCATGTCCATCATGAAAATGGCATAGATAAAGAACTACACCCGCACAAAATTGAAAGAAAACTATAGCAGCAATGGCTTATCATACAACCTTGATAATATTGTTTTTTGAGTGCTTATGCTTGTTAAGGTATTATGGTGGAACAAAATCCTCAACTATAGGGATATTCCACCTGGTTTGTAAACTGATTGTAATTGAAACTTATATTACATCACATGATACCAACCACAAGCTAGTGATGGTCCATAAGGCATGATGGCCAAAATGATGGCACTAAGAACTAAGGCCCAAATCTCATTGGTGCTTAAGCTTAGTGTGTCATACTTCAAGAGATCTGTGATCAAATATCAAACATTCTAATGTCAAAACATAGTCAATTAATCATTGTTATATTATAAAATAGAAGACACAACCATAATCAATATATGCATGCCTTTCACCTCTACTACATATGATTCTAACATAGACCTGAGCAATCAAAAAAACATCCAAAAGATACTTTTGAAGAGATACACATTTCAAACACTACACCCCCAACATGATAACTCAATGTAAGAAGTCAAGAAAAAATGGAATCATTTCCTAATTCGCTATGAACCAATGAAATGTTCAGATCTATTTGAACTAATACTGTTCTTAAATGAACCAAGGAAAGATATCTCTTCCCATTACTTACAATAAGTATTTCCTTCCCAGTTTTGTCCAAATTTATTAAAGGGCCCTTAAGATCTGTCTCGAGATAAAAATATTTCCCCTTGATTGGATCTGAGGTAGTAATATCATGCATTTCCTACTGACAAAGAGTTATCCATAAATGTACGTTACAGGCATCCAACATCTTTAAACTAAATTTTATTATTGATTGAAAAAAAAATCATGTCCTTACAAGTGCTCTCCGTATCAAATCTTCTCCCATCTACATATACATTTACACACAAGAAGGTAGTCAGGTAAGAATACATTTAGATTAATGAAAACACAAGCATCACCTTGACAATAGCTATTAGGGCAAGACTAAAAGATAAAAAGTTCTAAACAACCCAATAGTTTAATTGTGTAATATAAATTCATAAAAGAAATCAATACAACATAGACCTTATTCTTGGGTGCTGCTATTAGGTGAGCATTAGCCTACGCATACTATGCCATCTCATCAATAGCAACATTAATCTTATCAAGAGTGAGATGCCCTCTCATATAGCTGTTAAAAAAATTATGCATCAACAATCTCATATAATATGTTTGATGACTGATAACTGGCTAATTCTAACAATGTATTTGTGTCAAATTTTGTACTAATTAAAGGTAGCTAAATTTGAAGTGAAAGAGAACATAGCTTGCACCCTCCGTACTCTGATTTGTGAAATTACCTTGAAAGAGAGTCATGTTCATTATTTCTAAGGTACCAATGTGGAGGTGGACTATGACCTTTCTTTTCTTGTAATCAAAGTTATGAAAATAAGTCTCTCAATGGAAATCAAGAAACATATGCATAAATCCAATGGAGAAAGAGCACTTAAGCATATGATCACTATTTGTCACCACCTTTGCATTCCATGATAGTGGTACACTAGAAAAACAATTGCAAAATTTTGCCTGTATGTTAGTGTATTCTCAACTAAATTCCTAGAGGCCACTACCCTAAGAAATGAAACTTTAAAAATCCCTACAGATTCATATATCCCCTTATAATTTTAACAATGCAGTATACGTGATTGACAAAACATGAAGATGGTCAGGATGTAACAAATCCCAAGAATCCATTACCAAAGCATTTGTAGTATTTTGCATATTCTCATAAGCATTTTACACTAAGGATTTTTCCCATAATTAGTCCCTGAAAGTAGATAATTTAAAACCTCATTGCTATGACCATTTTTACAAAAATATTCTATAATTGTGCAATTAACATTGTCTCTATGACCAAAAAAAGATATATACAACAACTATATGAATACAATAACTGTCAAAGAAGCGATGCAACTCTCACAAGCAAAAGAGAAAGTTCCAAACAATAGAAGGCAAGGGAAGTGCATAGATTAACATAGTTGTGGAGCAAGAATCATGTTGTTGATATTGATGTCAATTTAAGTCTAGTTTCAGAAGTTGAGGTAGATACATTAGTTACCTAACTAGACACCTTGAAGATTCACAAGAAGGGCCATTTCAAGGGTCAAAGGATGCCTCAGTTTCCATGAAGGATACAAAACTGAGGGTATGTACCTAGAAAAGAGAAAAATGCCCCTTGGACTAGATCCCTGTCCACAAAAGAGGAAAAGTAAAACTATAGAACTCAGTTCTAGATCTCTTACAAGCTATGTTGTAGGAATCAAATGAAATCTATGGGAGATCCAGGTGGTCGGAATGCTGTTTGTAGGTGGTCTGGATATGCTTCCATTCATCAAATGAAACCTGTACATCATTCATACAATTGCACCTCAAACAAAGAAAGAACGAACTAACTAAGTGCATTAATGTGAGAACATCTAATCAAAAGAGTACAATTAAGTAAGAAATATATTTAGTAAACTATAGTACCCAAATTTATCCTAAATTTACCTCCACAAGTTTTGCACCATCATTTTTGAAGGACAATAACATATGCATTTTCTCAACATCAAAGACCACTTCTGACCTAAACAAAATGAAATTAGGATGGCCTAGAGCTATGTTGCTTTTCACAGTTCTTCTACCTATGTATGCTGTAGCTCCCAATATTAGAACTCTGCTACTCTTCTCCATGCCTTCTCTCAATCTATGCCTTTAATGGTCAATCACTTTGTTAAACAAATGGAGCAAAATATTTTTAAGATAGAGTATAATTCAATATGAATCGAATATACAACCAAATCTAATATGAATGTAGATTGTTTTTGGAGAAAACTAACTCGACATTTCCTTTTGTCCAGCTAGAACAGACAGATCTTGTTGAATCGTAAGGGATTTATGTTACTATATAATGCTTGACATAAACATCTATGGCGAGTAAAAGTCACTCAAATGACATAAATACTGTAGCATTAATTCTGTCACCCAACCCTATAGCTCCAATCCAAGATTCTTCGTATTGATTAAATGTTGTGTAGGAAGAATGTGATGGCCAACTAGGGCACTTCACTGATGAAAGACTAGGGAAGCCATCCAAAATGACCATTGGGCATGGTGGCAATGTATACAACTAGAGAGTTGATGTCGAATGAGAGGTCGGGTCCTTGATGACATTCTTGACAAAATAGATGCCTTGGCCTTGTTTAGTTACATTTAATCGCATTGATAGAATCTATGCCTTGATTGATCACCCACAATTGAAAGGGTTGCATTCAGCGCTTCATTCTAAAATCAATAGTGCCTCGGAATAAGATGACCAAGATGGGATGTGTGAGTGAGCACCTAGGGGCCCTGCAATGCCCAGATGAGGATAAAACGCAGGGGCATGATGTAGAACCCTCTCATGGGTGATCAAGTGGAACGATGGAAAATAAAGTTGGGTTTGGATTAATCTAATTGTAGGGGAAAAACTCGATGATGGATTGCTACTTTCAACAGACATAACATTCTTCATCAAAGGCACTACTCTCAAATTGGTATGTTAGGTGAGAGGATACTTCCACAACGATGGAGTGCCAATACATATACCATAACCGAATCGAGGCCAATTCCAACGAATGATTTTGCTCAAGAAAAATTGTAATACTGAGGGATGTCATTCCTTTAATTTCCAACTAGTAAATTCCATTATGAAGACTTTCCATAGACTTGCTGTAAAGTATATTTCAATAAAATGTACTATCTTTGTACTATCTCTGATATCTAGGAAATCTTGTAAAAAGTAAACTTCTAAAAATTGTTGTTAAGATCCTTTTTGGGATCTAATTTATGTTTCCATTGTCCCTGTTTGTGCTTTGTTATTAGAAATCATTTTAGAATACTTAATAAAATAGAAATAATTAAAGCAACAGATTACATTTTAGTAATACTGAAAAAGTGTTGCCTAAAACAAGATCGTAAAGTCAAACCCAAATTAAAAAAATAACATATATGCTGAATTCATTCAATATTTCAATTATGCTGCTCCAAGCTTCTCTATAATCATCGCATCCATTTTGATAAGCAGAGACACTCAGAAATCATTGCCTATTTTAGATAACAAAACCTGGCATCTCCAATCGAATGCCTCCCATCAACATTAACTAGAACACCTTCACACTGCTTTTTAAAAGTCAAAACAAGTCAATTGACAAGCAACACAATTGCTCTTAGCAGAAGTAAAGGATATTGAAGGACTACAAGAAGAATTGGCTCTGCTAGAGCTTGGTGCATCCTGTGGTTGGCTTTCTAGTTTGGCTTTTATGTGCTTCAGATCCAAGTCAGTTAGGCTTGAATCAATTTTGGTGAATTTCAGAATGTTGAAAGGAAGGGGGGCAACTGGCCACCCAGACCCTTCTTTCAGACAAGTTATCACGGAATGAAGATTATCTTCAATGGGCAGAGATGTGGTAGATGTTATTGGTGCAGCAAACAAGCAGAAAGTTCGTAACTAACAGAACAAGAAAGCGTCTTGGAAGCTACAAAATGAAGCTCATTCTACAGAATTATCTGGGCATGCACGAAGATAACATTGCAATGTTGGCCAGAAAAGCATTCATCTGCAGATTCTTAGCATCTCAACCATTTCTAAATCATATAAATGCTTGGGTTTACTGGACTTGGAAGTCTAAAGCCAATTATGAAATACACAAAAGCGCAGGAGGTTACATCATCAAGGTTTTTACCAATTAAGAAAACAGGGAACGTGTACTCCAAGGAAGACAATGGTTTCTAGAATTGTTGATTTGTTCATAAAATTTTAGCATTCAGGCTTTCAAACAATTGAAGGAAATTCCCTCTTGAACCACTGTTTGGATTCAACTTTATACTCTTCTGCATGATTTCTTGGCGGAATATGTTTTTCGAAAAATGGGATATTCATGAGGTAATATCTATTACAATGGAATGTGGTGGGGCCAACCTCTGTTTTAAAACTTGCAAGTAACCGACGATAAACCGCAGGTAACCTGCATGTTTTTGACTGGCCGAGTAATCGGCAAACTTCTCGCAAACCAAGTAGTAAGCTCGGACTTGAGTATTTACTCACCATTTCTCGCTAGTCTGAGCTTACCACTAAGCTACTGCCTGCTAATTAACTTCCGCGGATTTAAAAACATCATTTTCCGCATACCATTGCAATTTTCTGCTGTTTTGCTCTGCTAAGATGATTTTATAACGCATTGATTACTATAGTCTCTGAGCATTGTATTCATTTTTTTTCTAAAACTGAGCATTGTACTTTTTTTTTGGTAAAAAATTAATAGAAAATATATTTATGCATTCCCTACAATCATTTTTCGTGTCATTCAACAGTGTTTTATATAGTATTTAAGTTTATTTTATGAATTTATATATTTGTTAAGTAGCAATAAAGTTGCTAAGTAATTGCCGAATCCCGAATCCAAATCCAAATTTTGAACTGCTGAGAAATCACCGATTACAAGTTTTTGAACTATGCGACCAACCATGTGAGACCATTTACAAATTTGAATTTGGGATACCTTTTTCCAAAAAGCATTACACTCCATTTTGAAGGAATAAAGCAGCTACAGCAGATCAATGTTGAGTGTATTAAGTTTATATGTAGGCCTTTTCATAAATACGAAATTTAGTGCAAGATTGTCCAGTTGCCACATGGCAGCATAAAGCGCAATAAAAAGAGGAAAACAATAAGTGCAAGAATTTTAGCTTTCAAAACCCCAAAAAAAGAAACGTGTTACAAAAATAAGGGAAAAAAAGTAAGTGGAAAAGATCAAAATAGGTCAACACAAAGGGAGGGTACCATTCAGGAGTCGATCAACAAGAAGAAATCACTAGATTGAGGATTAAAATAAGAAGAGTAAAGACAACTCGCACAACAAAACTCAATAGGAAACTATGCCGAGTAAGATAGCAGGCTTTCAATCTCAGTCGAGGTGACACTTTGGGGAGAACTAAGATAACAACCCACAAACAGAAGATAGTCTCTTCAAACATTTAAGGCTTGAATGCATTCATTAAGAAGAGATTTTTGATGAGTTTAATTAATTAAAAAAAAAACTTAACACTGTGTTGTTGCCTTGATCTTCTGAAATTTATCGTTTGACCCATTGGAGTCACACAGAGATTGCTGGGGTAGAGGCTCAATGTCGATTGGGTGGCTTGGTGATTCTGTGGAATTATAAAACCAGAACTTGTACCATCTTGAATTCAGCCAAGAATTGATTTGCATGCCAAGATTAAGGAAACAACTTTGGATTGCACATTAATTTTAGCTTTTTTCATCCTTGTAATGTAGGACATTGTAGAACTTGTTGAGAGCGGCCAATGTCTTCTCGCATTATCAAAATGGTGAATAAGCATATTATGTGCTATGTTGTTAGAAACGAGAAATAAAAAATCGTAACTGCAACGAAAACATGACAAAAAATGACCATAAAAAAGTCGTAAACAAGAAAAACATAAATATATATTCAATTATTTTATATATTATAAAAAGTACATAAATAATATTATATAAAGATATAATATATTATTATAAAATTATTTTATCACATTTTCTCATAGTATAATATTATAATACTATATTATCTTAAAATAGTATCTCTCTCTCTCACACACACACACACACACACACATAAAGATAATACTGAGAAACTATATTATACTAAATCTGTCAGATATATTACTTTTACTATATAACGACAGGCATTACAGTTTAATTAATTGTGAGTTGCACATTTTATTAATGTCTAAATTATAAACCATTATAATTCTGAATCTTATCTAAAAGATTACATATTTAAATTTTAGTTAATTTGAGTTTGATTTAGATGAAGACCGTGACACTTCCACTTACTAACATAATGTTATGTATTTGGTTCCATTTGATCTAAATAATTATTCCTTAAAAATTATCTCCATAAAATTCAACTTTTATGAAAATATAAAACTCATTCAAATATAATATATTACAACTAACTCCATATATATATATATATATATATATATATATATATATATATATAACATTTTCCAATAAATTATTATCCACCGCACTCATAAGAACTGTCTGTAGTTGTGCTTCGGGATGATAATTGTTTCCAATAACATCGATCTCCTTCCCCTATTTTAATACTCTTACAAACAAAAAGATGTCATCTTACATTAATATAAAACATAAAACTTGGAGATAACAAGAGATCAACATCAACAGTCGCAGCCCAAATCTTGCTTAATCTTAAGGATCAAGCTTTCCTTCTCAGCTAGACGCTCTTCAACCTGCTTAAACTTATATAGCACAAAGTATATGACTTCAGTGATTTTATCGTCAACTGTTAATAACAGAGCGACTTCCCTTCCTTTAGCGTTCAACTCAACTCCAGAGTACATTTCTGGATTGAATGAACCGTCTGCAGAAATTCAATTGATAATTAGTATCATTATTTTTTTATTTCGACAAAAAAAGGAAGATTGTAGGACACTTAAATAAGAAAGATTTACCCGATGGTCTTGATGCATTCGTTTTAACT